>CM060595.1:648063-735563 GCA_030578255.1 Tiaroga cobitis
CTTAGACCACATTATTAGATTATCCTTTGACTTTATGAATACACATAAATGACAGCTTAATGATTTTTTATATTTTTCATGCATTTATTTAAAGACCGCAAGTACAATTTCTTTGTCAATGGTGTGTTACCTTACTTCTTTGGCAATATTAAAGTTTTGTATGCAATATCATTTCTCAATTGTTTCAGCAGATGTAGTGAATGAAAACCCAGTCATGCAGAATATGGTCCGAGAAGTTTAAAAGACGTCTAATAGTCCTGTGAGCCTGGGGAAGCGCCCAGGTCGAAGTTGTAAAACCTTACGAATGTGAGTGGAGAGGACCAGCCCGCCGCATACCACATCCTACAGGGATAACTACTTGTATAATAAGGCTTCTAAGCCGCCATACTCCTATCCTGGTCTAAAAGCACCACGGAGGAAACCAACAAAGCCCCCCCCCCCTCCCTCGGGGAAATACCACCAAAAGGGACATGGTAGGCACTAAGGCCGCCACGTACATCTTCAGTGTGTTAGGGGATGACTCTGGTGAAAAACGAACCCCAGTAACTCCAGCATTGTACCAATCGGGCATTAAACTGACGGGCAGATCCGCAATATGAAGTGAAAACGCATCACTTGATACATACAGTTTCCTCGTGGAGGGAGCTCTGGAGAGAAGTATGGTCTCCACAACCTTAGTTGAGAGACCAAAGACAATGAGTTGGGCCCCCTCAGAGGCCAAACCCACAGGTTCCATATCTCTGGGCTGGGGTGAGGGTCACTCCTTCCACTTGAGACCGAAGGTCCCTCCTGACTGGAATCTCAGAGGGAGAGCCGTCGAGGAGAGACACCAGGTCCGAGAACCAGTTAGCTCGGCCAGTACGGTTCTACTAGTAGTAGACTTATTCCGTCCCGGCGGACCTCCTCCAGAACTCCTGGGAGCAGAGTAATCGGGGAAAGACGTACAGACGTAGCCTCGGCCATGTCTATACCACAACGTCCAGCCCCAAGGGAGCTGGGTGTGTGAGGGAGAACCAAAATGGACAATGCTTTGTATCCTGAGACGCGAACAAATCCACCTCGGTGTGGAGCCTTCATTCCCCGGGCCTCAGCCCCTGCCTGAACAGGATGTCTGCTCCTACATTCTGATGCCCTCAGGTCTGGGAGGAAATGTCTTAACGCATTGAGAAGCCTTTTTCGCAGAAACAACGGTCCTCGGATCCATCTTCTGCTTCAAAGTCTTCTGTTGAGAATGCCATCCCGGTCCCCAATCTATCTGAGGGGGGAGAACAGGAAACACTCTATCATTTACAAGGAGTTTGTTCATCTCAAATGATAACATAACCAGAGCCTGCTCGAGGTCCACCACGTGGGGAGGACCCCTAGAAATATGGGTGGATAAGAACCGCACTGAATTCTGTAACCCTTTTCTATAGGGAGCAGGCCCCAACGAGACATATTTGGCAGTAGCTTCCACGCTGCCAGAAAATCTACTAAAGGGGACCAGTCTCTCGAGTACTAGTCGAACTTTATTGCAGACCCATAATATACGCGCTGCCTCGGCAAACGCGAGATCTGAACCAAATAATCTTAATTGGCTATATTCCCTCGAGAAGAAAGCCATCAAGAGAAGAGCTAAAACTCTCGATAGTGCATATGTTACACGTCGGGAATTTATGAATGAACACTGTCAGCCCCAATTTACTAGAGCTGACCGTGCATGCTCCACTCCCAAACAAACAGCACATGAATCACGTGTGTCCCCACTCGTAATGAAGCGAGGGCAGGGACGAACACACGATCCAAAGCTGTTTGCTCGCCATACTCCTGTCTAATATATAAATATATATGCTTGAGGACAAACAACAATAAATAGACAGAGACAGATTCACATAGAGCGCTTGCTGAAGGCACAGAAGCTAGCGCGGTTCTAAACCGGATGTGCTTTTATCCTTTCCTGGCCGTGACGTCCCCCGCCCGTGGCGCTCACTCTCGCTGTTGGACTAGTTGACATAAGTGCTTCAGACGCAATCACGCAGGGGCGTTCCCAAAGTCACGAAAGGGAACTAAACACGCTTTGAGCGCCACTCACTGGACATTTCACTTTGAAACTGTGGAAAATGCACAACGCCACGCATTTGCGTTTTAAAAAAATGTTGCCACAGGAATATTTTTCCAATGAGCCTGCGTTGTACAGTTCTGCCCCAGATAAGCTGAGCAAGCTCAATAACTCAGTAAGGGTGCCGCTTTATATTAAGTGGCTTTAAGTAATATATACTTACATAGAAAAATAAGTATAATGTACTTATTGTGTTTATGTTGTGTTGTAAAACACGTTTGCTGCTGTTGAGGAGTGATACGGGTGAGGTATTGTCAAAATATAAGTACAATGTAAAAACATGCATGTACACAATAAGTCCATTGTCTCAAATTATTAATTTCAATGTAAGTACTTAAAGCCACTTAGCGACACTGCAGTAAAACTGAACATATGGAGCTGTGATGCAAACAAAATATATTCGTTTACAAATCATGCACTATGAAAGTGTTTTGAGGTCATAACACAATTGTCGGCGCGTCCGGGCCGAGACCGCAGAGGTGAACGGTTTGGGGGAATTCATTAGCGTTCAGACAGTGGCTCGTGTTACCGTGTCCGAGACCCTGCGCTGTAAGCAATACCTCCAGATGACATTTCCTCAAGCCAACCGGGAGATGATAGAGAATGGGCTGTGATGAAACAACACGGCTGAGATCTTTATCAGGGTTGAACATCCTCTCTCTCTCTCTCTCTCTCTCTCTCTCTCTCTCTCTCTCTCTCTCTCTCCTCTCTCTCTCTTTCTCTCTCTCTCCCTCTATCTCTCCCTCTCACTCTCTCTCTCTCTCTCTCTCTCTCTCTCTCTCTCCCTCTCTCTCTCTCTCTCTCTCCCCCTCTCTCCCTCTCTCTCTCTCTCTCTCTCTCTCTCTCTCTCTCTCTCTCTCTCCCCTCTCTCTCTCTTTCTCTCTCTCTCCCTCTATCTCTCCCTCTCTCTCTCTCTCTCCCTCTCTCTCTCCCTCTCTCTCTCTCTCTCTCTCTCTCTCTCTCTCCCCCTCTCTCCCTCTCTCTCTCTCCCCCTCTCTCCCTCTCTCTCTCTCTCTCTCTCCCTCTCTCTCTCTCTCTCTCTCTCTCTCTCTCTCTCCCCCTCTCTCCCTCTCTCTCTCTCTCTCTCTCTCGCTGGCTCAGATGGCGTCTCTCGTGGGAGTTGTCTATAAGTACTCCATCAAACCGACTGCATTAGTGTAATTTCGTCCCAGGAAATTAGCAGAGCCAAGCGGCGCCAATTAGAAGTCAATAGCTGGCTTTATTAATCGAGCTAGCCATCGCACTTGATTGGATTAAGCTGTGTGTGTGTGTGTGTGTGTGTGTGTGTGTGTGTGTGTGTGTGTGTGTGTGTGTGTGTGTGTGCACTTGCTGATTGCGTCTCATTGCTTCTTTCTGCAGCTCAGTTAAAGTCTGACAGTGAAATACAGGCGAGAGAACTCAAACTTATAAACCAGTCTGTTTACACCATAAAATATTCAGTCAATATGTTGTATGATTGTTGTTTCTTTTGGTAACCCTTTTTAATAAGGTTCACTAGTTCATGTATTAACTAACAGTGATCAATACATTTGTTACTGTATTAGTTAATCTTTGTTAATGTTAGTTAATAAAAATACAGCTGTTCATTGTTTGGTCATGTACAGTTCACAGTGCAACTGATGTTAACAAATACAACCTTTGATTTTAATAACGTATTAGTAAATGTGGAAATTAATCTTAACTAAGATTAATAAATGCTGTAGAAGTATTGTTCATTCTATGTTAATGTTAACTAATGTTTTATTTTAATGTCCAGCTAGGATGGATCTATTTAGCTGTGTTTATGCAATATGCCAATGTTTGTTATTGCATCTGAAGAATATCTGTGTGTCTTCTAATGTCCATGGGTCATTTCGGACTCCGCCACCTTCATTACCTACTCATATATGTGGGATTATAATACGCACAATGGATTTGAGTGTAATCTCACAATGCTGTTACAATCCTCTAAATTGCATTTCTAATCCGTCTCCGGCATGGTCTGTGTTCTGGCTGGAGACGGATGGAAACATTGATCAATCTGTTTCTGTTGTTTACAGTGCAATACAATCTTGTCGGAGTCTCACCACCAGACTGCCAAAATAAACCTTTACTAATCCGCTAATGGGGAGTGAATTGAGAAAATCTACCTGACATAAATATTCCCCACTGTGCACCTGCAATATTTCTAACAATTTTATGTCTCATTGACAAAGGATTATTTCGTTGTTTTGCCTCAAATATGCAGGATCATTGTTTTCACTGGAGACTCATCACACACTCATCACACACTCGACCGACTAAAGTACATCTCATTTAAATGTTGGTCAAATAATGATGGGTTATTGCACAGTTATTGCTAAAGAAGTACAGTACAGGCTTTCTCTTTGAATTTTAGTGCACCAAATATTATAATCTTTCTTTCATTAAACTGGGGGAAATTTCAGACAGCCAAACTTTGACAAAGGCTTCTTGTTCCAAACTTTAAGCTGTAAATACATCTGTGTGTCATATGATAATTGTCATAGATGGATCCCAGTGGGCACAAACACACACAATGAAATCGGACCCAAAATAGAGCCTTGGGGGACACCATATTTAAAAGGGAATCTCAGAGGATGAAGTGTTTGCAAAACTAGCAGAGAATGTAGATGTGAGTAAAACCCCATGAGTCCCAACCTCACACTCAACATGACTTCACTGACAGTATTGGACCAGAGCATTAGGTTTTGATGATCTTTATGATCAGTTATTGAACGCAACTGAATCAACACTGACCTCAGATGAACAATGACACTCTTGTCTTTTTAGAGTTAGAACTGTATTCTGTTTGCATCAGCGATCATTATTTTCCTTTTTATCCCTGTAACGCTGCTTTGAAACACTTCTATTTCGCATCAGTGACTACTTGCTATTGGTCTTATTTTATTTCTCATTAAATAGAGTATTTCAGAACATTGTCTTTTCAAGAAATTGAACATCCCAAGAAAATACAAGTCCCTGAAGCGCAATAAAAAAACCTTGCATTTTGTTTCTTCTTCAAAGTGCTACAAGAATTAAATCACAGATTGTGGTTGAGGAAAATAGACTCTGTGATGCTTGAGTGACGCAAGCAACATTAAGACGTGACTGACCGCTCACACTGGCAGTGCGGTCAATAAAGTCACAGTAACAGTCTTTCAACCAAAACCCAGAGTATTAGATGAAATGAAATGCTGCCGTGTTTCTGACAGAACGCCAGTGATCTTCTGGCCTGTAGTTCAGTGGGATTCGGGTTCAGGGAAAACGGTACGATTCATAACTCAGTAAAGTAGCAGCACGGAGGCCTGTTCACACAAAGTACAATAACTATAATCAAAAAGATGTTCACTACAGGATCACTACAGGCGGATGGCAGGTGGACGCACACAGCGTAAAACAGAAGCGAGAGCGGGCGGGTCACTGGTGTAGGAGAGCACATGAAGCGCAGGACGAAAAAAGCAGTCCCTTGCAGACTTCTACACAGAACTAAGCATTAGCTGTCAAAATGCTAAAATGTCATGCATACACAGACATTATGAGTTCTTAATCTTACTTTATCTTAATCTTTCTTTGTGCTTTATTTGTTGTTCCCTTTGCTTCGGTAATTGAAGTACCACAGAATTTACATGTCGCAGAGGTTTTCCTTTTTAAAGTCTTACTGCATATGGATTATTTGTGGCTCTTATATGCAAACTGAATAATGGATGATTTAGCAGACATTTTCAATACATAGTTGAGCTATAGGCTCATGACATCCTGACCTCACCTGAGTCCTGCTGCCTTTGCGCTAACGTTAGTCTAAGTCATGCGCAGTTTTGCACAAGAAAATCACCAATCATTGGACGTGTCAATCAAACATCAATTTGAAGATGTATTAACATACAGTAATAATCATGAAAAATATTTTGAATTGGACTCGAGTGGACTCGGGAATAAGTCCGAGTCCTAATATGTTCGAGTCCGAGTCCGAGTCAATACCGAGTCAAAATGTACACGAGTCCATGACAAGACAGAGACCTTTAAATATTTATTTATTTGTATATTTTTAGTTTATGTTAATTTTAGTTTAATTTATGTGTTTTTTCTGTCATTTTATGCATTTCTTTAAATATTGCAATTTAGGTTTAATTAATTTCAGTTATTCATTTCCAGTTAATCATTTTAGTGCTTCAACTTCAACTTGTTCCAGTTTATTGCCAAGGCAACATTTCATTTAGGTTTTCAACTCATGTTTATATGTTATGTTAGCTTTATTTCAATGAACAGAAGTGTTTGAGTTAACGAACAGAAACCCAGCTTTCTAGGAGTCTGACAGATGAGAAATGCACAGGTATGAATGATTATGCCACGCCTTCTCATGAATAATTGACACTCTGACGCTGCTGAAGATGTAGATCTCTATAATATCTTACTCCTCATCGACTCTGACAATCCCACGCTCCTCTAATATTACAGAACTAACCTTTTCTTTCACCTTTGCAGCACTTGTCAGTTTATGCTCGGAAGCGTGTTTTACGCCTCATGTAAGGACAAGAGCTGTGCTTGTACACCGACTGCTGAAAGACCCAAACCTCGGATCAATTGGTAATGTTTACTCAACGATCCTCTGCTAGTCCATCATCACAAAGCTCAGCATTGAGTTCTGGAATCATGTGAGGAACATCGAGGGCATGACCACAGATGAGGAGCAGTGAACTCTAGAGCGCCCGAGGAGGAGGAATGATATCTCGACTGCAGTTTTCATAACTTAAAGAGCAAAACATTCTCAGAACATTTCTTTTGATAGCTGAATGTGACTTGTGTTATAATAGATGAACTTTACATAGTTATTGAACCGAACTGAATCAACACTAAACTGAGTAGATCTGAATAACGACACTATTGTGTTTTTAGAGCTGCTTTACAGCTGAATTTGTCTCATATTTGATGAAGTTTGCATCATTAGTGCTTCAAGCATGTAGAGCTGAAACCATATTGTAATTGTCAAATTTTCCAAGGATGAGCATTCTCCCTAAAAGTGGCCGGGCAGAGCGAACCGTAATGGGGAAAGATGGGGAAAGACGTCCATCTCATGCATGTTCACACAGAAAAACGATGATAAAGCAATGCAGTGGATGCAAAACCTCGTTTCTAATACACCTGTGCAGATGTTGCACTGTAAGGAGTTTAACTAACTTGTATTGCACTGAACCTTAATCATACCCTAACTAACTATAACTATACACTATGTAGACACTTAATGTAGTTGTACTGTAGCAAACTACTTAAAGTTATACAGTTAAAACGCATTTTACCTGCAACACCGTTGTCACTGCGCAGCTCATTTACAGTCTGAACGGGTCGCACTAATTGCCCTGTAGAACAGGGTTGTGCTTGTGTTTCCAACCGTGCGTTTTGTTTCTGCAATGAAATGTGTTTCTTATAAGAGGTTCTCATGAGAGCGAGCCGTTCCTAAAGCTTCCTTTGTTATATGTTTTCTGGTTTGAAAGAGAGCATTGAGATCCTGCAGTTTGGAAACCCAGGAGGCATTGGCTTACTGAAACTCTATCATGGTTCAAATCACTTTTTGTCTTTCATTGGACATGGCGGGACAACAAATTACTGTTCCTCTGTCCTGTCTGAGATTATGTTCTCTCGAGTAATGCGCAGGGCATGTGGAGTGCAGCGGCTGGATCCTCTGCTGAAATATTAGCAGTCATGAATTATTCACATCAATGAAACATATCATAGCTTCTGATGAACTAATGCAGCGCTCATGAAGTCCACTATGATGCAGGATACTTCAGTAAACATTAACACCAATATGTTTCTGAATGTTCACAACGTCCAGTTTCTTAAAAGTTATTAAGAAAAAACGTATCTTAAAACTATGAGTGTTTTTCTTGGTTATTAGGACACATTCCATTTTGCAAACGTTATGGAAATGTTACTTTTAAATGCTCTCCTGAAACAAGTAGCAACATTTAAAACTAAAACATGTGAAAACAAAACGCTCCATGAATGATGTGGAAATAGTGTTTTTGTGCTAACGTTTTGAGAACATTACTAAAGACCAGAAAGCTTTGAACGAACGCTCTATTGACGTTACTTGAAAATATGTGTTCATAACTTTGATAGAGTCTTGCTGGGTAGATAAATGCACAGAATCCTGAAGCAAATAAGAAGGTTTTGCATTTTTATTTGAAGGAAAACTTTGTTCAAATTCCCCTCATGTATTCTGTATGTAAGTTAGGAGGCTTGGGAACCTTCCAGTCGGGGTTTAGTGTTAAATGATATATTATTATCTGTTGATTCAGGGAACTCAAGAACTTTTGCTTTTATATTTAAGTGTGGCATTTGACACAAAGTTTGTGCCCTAAATTGGTCTGAATCCTAGAACTGTCTCAGTCTGTGTGAATGGGTGTTCATCCTCCAAATCCGTCTTGATTCCCGTGGGATCTATCCTTGGACGCCATTTAGTTTTCTCTATATGTTCTTCTGGGTTTGATTTTTAATAAACGGTGAGAGAATCGCTTCATTGATATGCTGACGTCAATTAAGTCCCCCGTAGTCAATAATTGTATCCCTTAAAACTCATCTTTGATCACCAAAATGACACATTTAAATATTTTTTCCTTGAAAAAAAATCTTCCACCCTTAAAATATCTTGAATGTAACTCGACACTCTCGCCTCATTTAGTATGTGCGGTTCTATGAATATGCAAATGAGCCCCGTCTCCACTCACTCACTCAGCTCAGAGATCCACTGGTTGACGATCACACGTTGATCTGATTGGTTACAAGGTCGTTTGTGACGTCAGAAACACCAGCGATTTCAAACCGTGTGTTTGAGACTGTCTTTGGTTCACTGCAGTTTTAAGCAGGAAATACTCAGCAATGCTGTCGACTTATGAACTTACACACGGTGTGTCTTAAAGCGTATTAATAACACCACATACACACATAAACAACATTAACCGCTTGATTTTCACCACAGGGGGACGTTAAGCAAAATACCATCCATGGTTTGAGCACTTTAACTTCTTGTTTGTCAGATATTAAAGCATAGATGTCCATGTTGGGTAGCTTGGCCGCGTGTGTTAAGTCCTCTGTTAAAGATTTTGGAGTTGTTTTTGATTCTGCTTTGAGACTTGATAAGCTGATAAATCCAGTAGTTAAATCCAGTTTCTTTCAGATAAGACTCCTTTCCAAGGTTAAGAGGTTTTTTTTTTACTTTTGCTGAGTTCGAGAGAATTAAACTCATCTCGACTAGCAGTGGCGTAAAAAGTGGGTATGCGCTATATGCGGCGCATAGCACCATGGGGGGCGCCAAAGCGATGGTTAAAATTTTTTTTTAATAAAATTTAATTAAAAAAAAAATATATATATATATATTGTATTGTATATATGTACTTGCTGTTGTGCGTTTCTAAATCATTTCTGCATTTCTTCAATGTTATATCAAATTTTAGAGGACTAACAGGCTAGAGTAGGCGCCCTCATGGAGAAGAGGGCAGGGTAATATCGCGAGCGCAGGTACGAGTAGTGAGTTGACGTCGAAAAAGATGTATAACACAAAATGCTGGGGGGCTAAAAATAGAAAAAGAAAGAGGGAAAAGGATGTCATGTCAATTGATGCGACAGCAGCCAAATAAGTGCATGCTGAAAGCCAACAGGTAGGATTTAAAGTGTGACATCCATAGGCTACCTATCTCTGTGGCCATCGGGACTACAGGGAGATTCCCGGTGGGCCGACGTGCTTTTTCGGCCAATAGATCTCATACTTTTTTTTTTTTTTTTGTCTTAACGGCCCATACAACTCGTACATCGGGGGCCCATTCGTGTTTTGTTTTTGTTTTTGTTTTTTTGGTTAATTGGCGGCGCTGGGTTAGTGCCAGTGTAATGCATTGGTCAAAAAAAGTCAGCGTTAGTTTTTTTTTCTGACACACCGGCCCATGAAACATGTCGTCATGTGCTTATATCTGTCAAGTATAGAAATTAGTACAAAACTAATTATGAAAGTTTCCTTTAGTTTTCAGTGCATTTGTTTTACAATATATGGCTATTACTATCATGGGATAAATATTATAACTATTATTATGTAGTAGTGTGATGTAGACAGACACTAACTAAAAGAGGTTTGAATTTTTCTTTGTTTAATTTGCACCCTGAAAATGGGTTGGAGCTTTTAATTTTGAAATCTCAAAGTGCACCAGACTGCTGAATTTAACATTAAAGAACACAAAATGTCCTTACGGGGGGGCATAGCCCCGAACCCCCCTAGAGAAACAGAGGTCCACTACCACAGTTTCACCTAAAATCCTGTGAGAAACACTGGTATTGCTGTTCCAATGGAGCTTATAGTTTTTTTAGGGGGGTTCATCACGGTGGAGTAGCTATAGTTTAATTGTATTAATAAATGACAATTTTGCACTTATTTTATCTGTTAGCTCTCACTCGTTCCTACTCACTTATTACATGGCACACTTATGTATTTATTTTATTATTTTTGGTTGGAGTAGGGGCGCAAAAAATGT
This sequence comes from Tiaroga cobitis, assembly GCA_030578255.1. Lineage (NCBI taxonomy): Eukaryota > Metazoa > Chordata > Actinopteri > Cypriniformes > Leuciscidae > Tiaroga > Tiaroga cobitis. Next base: position 658,678 of record CM060595.1, read on the forward strand.
TGCTGCATACCCCTCTGACACTGGGTAGTTGCGCCCCTGTCGACTAGACTACTGCAACTCAGTTTATATAGATATTAGCCAATGTATGATCATTTCCAAACAGTCCAAAACGCTGCTAGACTTCTGACTGGCACTCACAAATACGAATACATCACCCCTGTTGGAATAATCTCGATAGAATTGCTTTTTAAAGCAAAATTAAAAAACACTCTATAAGTGTTTGTGAGTTTCCAGCATGCATTACAACATGAGTAAATTACATGGTTACAGTTACAGGATTATGGTTTTGCTGTTTGCACCACCTTCAAAAACTGTATCCTAGAAATCTTTGCTTTGAAAAGTGAGCTTTCGAAAACAATAAAAAAGCAAGGCAATATATGTTACCTATGATATTTGCTACGGTTAGTTTAGGGTTGGGTGTGCAGTGAACTGCGGTCAGTGGTGATGATGTCCCTGCACAACCCTGATGCTTTCCCACACACAGCCTTCTCAGATAAGCATTTGTCTAAGTCAAAGCCCTGGTTTAATTGCTGTGTTCTCTTTCTGGTTAAACGAAAAGTTTAATGGTAGCCGTGGGGCTGATGCATTCATATCTGTCACACAGAGACATTATAGACATTCATCTCCAACACAAAGTCCCGACACAAACTTGGGTTGAAGAAGCGGTCAAACCCCTCCACCCTCTGGAATTAAGCCACACCCCTCTGGCAAACAACCCCGCCCCTCGTGCCAAAGCCCCGCCCCTTCAACACAAAGCCCCACCCCCATACACAGTCAAACCAAAATTTATTCAGACACCTGCAATATTTCTCACATTATCACAGTTTATTCGCTATAGTTTAGAAAATGTTAATAAAATATGACAAGAATATCAGTTGATATTGTTCAGTCTGTGGCGTTAAAAAGAGCATTAGCGATTAAAGAAAACACACTTCAGCAAAACATGATCAGCTCAAAGTGGAGGAATCATTTCTGCTCCTGAATGTTTATAAATGTCACTGGTAGTCACTGTATGAAGAATATTTGGGTGTAATATGTCACACTTTACTTTATTCTGCTCTCCTCACTTACATAAATGAACTATAGTGTCCTGCACACACTAGTGGAAACATATCAACAATTATATCTGGTGTCTGATTAATTTTTGGTTTGACTGTATATACCGATCCTCCATACTCTAATATTGCTTCATCTCTTCCTACAAAACTACAATTACACAAATACGGCTGTTAAAATATCAGATGACGAACGTTACCATTAAACTCCACCAATGTGACTCGCTTCGCATGTTTATAAGAATGGCTTACCGATGAAATCTGCTGACTTGTCATCTCTTCAGGATATGTTTATTAAATATTGATGAGAAATATGATTGCACTTCATACTTTCATTCATCCACTCGTAATATTCCAGACGCTCCTTCACTCCCTCAGTTCTCTAATACATGACCACACGATTAATGTGTGCAATATCAACCCTGAGCAGCAACATAAATATTGACACTATACCTTGTTAGCAGCAACTTTCCCATAAGGAAATGCACAAACACACACACACACTCATGGTGAAACATGACAAAGGTATCTAGGCGTGGGGACCGTTGACTTCACTCACACAGCAATTATCTCTTTATAGATCTAACCTCTAAAGGTAAGTGCCCTGCTAAAAGCATGTGTACATAAACATCTCTGACTGGGAGACATTCATCTGATATGGAGTCAGGCTTTGACAGGCTTTAAAGACGCTCCCGTGATGACAGAACCCCGAGAAAACAATCTCGATCTCTGTAACCACTTCATTGTTTCTCATCGCTCGTGTGAAAGCAGGAATTGCCTTCAAAAGCCCAGCACTCAAGATGCGTTTTTGATTACAAATATCAGCTATGAAAGATAAGGAGTTATGTTTCCTCACATTAACCGTTTCACCGCCAGTGTTTCATTTAAGTCGCCAACCAAAAGCAGCATTTTTGTCACAGATCATATATTGTATGAAAATGTAAACAGACAATATAGCAAAAGAAGGGAAGTTTACATGAAGGGAAGACGTAGATATTTCCCTGCGGTTTGGCCTCTCATTTACACACGGAAACCCCGTCTTTATCACAGAAAACTATTATTTCTAAAAACTCCGGCCAAAGTGGAGATTTCTGATAACGCCGGTTATGTGTTACTGTGTCAACTGGGAGAAATGGGGTTTTAGGTTCTCAAATGTCACATTCTGAGGACTCTGATTGGCTCGCATGGCTTTATCCTCCCTACACTGCGCCCATAGGTTTGGCAGAGTTATGATGGCACTCGACGGCGTATTTATGCGGGACGATGTAAATGCAAAAACTTTTTTGAAAACAATGTTGTGTGTTATTATTGAAAACGGAGGGGGGGAAATATTCGTTTCTCTAAATACCCGGCTATGTGTAAATGTGGCCTTAAAGTCCCCCTGTAGTCAATAATTTTATCCCTTAAAACTCATCTTTGATCACGGAAATTACATATTTAAGCGTTTTTTTTATCTCTTCGTGTCTTAAAATCACTTGAATGTAACTCGACACTCTCGCCTCATTTAGTATGCACGGTGCTATAAATATGCAAATGAGCCCCGCCTCCACTCACTCACTCAGCTCAGAGATCCACTGGTTGACGATCACACGTTGATCTGATTGGTTACAAGGTCGTTTGTGACGTCAGAAACACCAGCGATTTCAAACCGTGTTTTTGAGACTGTCTTTGGTTCACTGCAGTTTTAAGCAGGAAATACTCAGCAATGCTGTCGACTTATGAACTTACACACGGTGTGTCTTAAAGCGTATTAATAACACCACATACACACATAAACAACATTAAACGCTGGATTTACACCACAAACAACAACAACAAAAACATTATTTTAGGTTAATTCATTCTTTTTTAATCAAAACTTGAATGTGGGAAAGTTTCATCGAAAAAAACATTTGAGAAAAAAGCTGAGAAAATCGTGTTTTAGTCAAAAACTTTGTCCGGATGGGATTCAGAGCGACGATCAAAGCACAGATGATCATGTTTTGCTGAAGTGTGTTTTCTGTAATTGCTAATGCTCTTTTTACACACACACTGAACAACATGAAGCATTGCTTGGTCACTGGTTGAGCTAAACTGGTATTATCTAATTGTGTAGTTAAATTTAACAGCTGACAGATATTCAACATAATTCATGTGTGAGAGTCTAACAGAAGGACGGACAAAACCAGTCAAATATCCACTGATCTGAGAACTCTGAGTTCTGCTCATATTTATTACCATTTTCTATAGCGAATAAACTGTGATAATGTGAGAAATGTTGAAGGAGTCTGAATAAATGTTGCTTTGACTGTGTGTACGCCATTGCACGAGTGCCCAGTATACGGACAGAACCTTGCAATGGGTTTAAACTGAACATCCTTAGCCCTCGATCACTTATGGGAAAACTAAGTTTGCTTTGCCATTGTCGATTGCGTGACTGTTTCAGCAGATCGTAACAGCGCCCCCTACTGTATAACAGGGACAATTTACTTCCGGCAATCCATGTTTTTAGTGTTGATAAGAGTTTGCAAATGTTTCTAGCAGAACATTCATACTGGAATATACATTTCACACAGCTGGACCAGCTTCTTAATGGCGATAACCCGTGTAACCCGATCCAGTGTGAATGGAGTCGGTGTTTGGCTTCTCATAATTAGGCATGACAGTCGAGGCGTGAACAGATTCCCATCATTACAGCCCTAAAAAGCCCATTAGAAGTGATGCCACGCTCCGGTCAGACTCGCTGTCTGCTATGTTCAGGCCGAGCCGGAGACCAGTGGATTGCATTACATTAACACTGCCACAAACAACACGGCAACCTTATAGCCACTAACACCAGAGTAATGGACTGAGGAGCCATCGCTCACAATCAGAGATTAACTGAGAAACGCTTTCACAAACACTTCACCTGAAGAGGCTCTACATTCACGGTTCGCTCATAGATGAATGACTGAAGTTCATTGTTAGAGTATTGGTAGAGTATTAGTAGAGTACTGGTAAAGTATTAGTAGAGTGTTAATAGAGTATTAGTAGACTGGTAGAGTTAGGGTTAGAATAAGTTGAAAAGTACTTGCAAAGCAGATGAACCCAGAATATAAACAATGCGCAGTTTCTTGTTAAGCGTTTTCCCATAGAAAAACCATTATAAAGAAAACACTTAACTATGAAAGCTTGTTTCCGTGACAGGAAACATTTTAAAAGATAATTTTGCAACTTTTTATCTCCAATTGCGATGCTGATTTTACTTCTCAGAACTGCGTGATATAAAGTCGGAATTGCATGTTATAAAGTCAGAATTGCGAGAGTTTATTTCTAAAATGTGAGATAAAAAGCCGTGATTACCTTTATTATTTTTTATTCTGTGGCGGAAACAACCTTCCATACTTAACCATGGAGTGTGTTGTGTTTATATTCTGGGGTTAACTGTTCGCCTGTGGATTAGACAAGATAAGATAAGATAAGATAAGATAAGATAAGATAAGATAAGATAAGATAAGATACATCCTATCAACATATCACACACAATATACAATACATACATAAGTTCTAAACAAACTAAATTACACACTGCCCATCGTGCAACACACATATGATCACTATAATAAAGAAAGAAAAAAAGAAAACTTTTTAGTCTGAAATAACTTTCTGAGCCCGTCTAATAATTGTTTTGTCAAAAGAGCCTGAAGTGTGGGATGCGGCTTGACTCTCATAGTGTTCATGGCTCTTTGTGTTATAATATAGTATAATATACAGGCGAACAGTTGAGCCCAGAATATAAACTCAACACACCTGATGGTTAAGTATGATAGTATGCACCTGTATACTGTATAGTAAGCTGTAAGAATCTCTAGTTTCTGACCGCAGACGGGGGTATGATGGGATGCTAGGTTTGATTGAGTTTGAAACAGCGTTAGAGACAGGGACGGCAAAAGTACTGAGAAATTCTACTCAAGTGCAATTAATTGTGGATCATTTTTTACTTTCCCTCACGTACGTTTTTGGGTAGGTACTTAGACTTTTGATTGAGGACATGTTTGACAGTATCTGTACTTTAACTGCAGCAGAGACTTTCTCATTTTAGACCTAAAGTAAAGAAACCAGTCAGAAATAACTATTTTCTCATTGTTGTTAAACTGTAGAAGGAAAACCAATGTCATTACCTGAATATTTTCAAAGGGTGATTTTACAATGTTTTGACATTTGAATATAGTGATTTTTAGACAAATAATCAACCATGTTCACACTTTATTTATTTAGCAGATGCTTTGGTAACACTTTATTTCGACAGTCCACTTTAGACATTCTACTAACTATAAGTAACTTGGCAACTACAAGTCAACTTATTCTCCGAACCCTAACACCTAACAGTCTACTAAAGTCTACTAATAATCTAATGAGAGTTAGTTGACATGTAGTTGAAAAGTTACTTATAGTTAGTAGAATGTCTAAAGTGGACTATCGAAATAAAGTGTAACCAATGCTTTCATCCAGAGTGACTAACAGTTGACTAAAGTCATCCATCATTTCTATAGTTTGTGTCTGAAATGAACCGTTCACCCCAAAAATTTACACTCCATCATCGTTCACTCACCATCATCTTTCAAAGTCACCTTAGGATAAAGAAAAATAGTTTATTTTTAAAGTCCCCCTGTAGTCAATCATGTTATCTTTGATCACCAAAATGACATATTTAAGTGTTTTTACCTTGAAAAAATCTCTTCATGCCTTAAAATATCTTGAATGTAACTCGACACCCTCGCCTCATTTAGTATGCGTGGTTCTATGAATATGCAAATGAGCCCCGCCTCCACTCACTCACTCAGCTCAGAGATCCACTGGTTGACGATCACACGTTGATCTGATTGGTTACAAGGTCGTTTGTGACGTCAGAAACACCAGCGATTTCAAACCGTGTGTTTGAGACTGTCTTTGGTTCACTGCAGTTTTAAGCAGGAAATACTCAGCAATGCTGTCGACTTATGAACTTACACACGGTGTGTCTTAAAGCGTATTAAAAATCAATAAAGAAGTGGTTTAACTATTTCAGGGATATCGTTCTTATGGAAAAATCATTAGCTGTGATTCAAAAGGCACGAAGCTCCACTGATAAAGTTATTGGTGCACTTTTGAAACCACCTGTTTTTGCACAGATCACTTTAACAGGTCTTAACAACTATTCTTCTGTGATTATCACAGAACATATGCAGGATAAAACAGCGAGAGAAGAAACACCATTAACTGCTTCTCCTAAAGTACTCCGTCAACTGGCAGGAGGTTCTTATCCACATAATAAGCCACAGTCGCTGCCTTCGATCACCAGCACATCCTCTGATCAGCTGCAACCAACAGAGAAGCACTTAAAACCTTCACTCGAAAAAATCTTGGGTTATTTCTTCTACCCAAATCCTGGGTTGAGCCTCATGGGTAATTTTTTAGGGTTATTTTTGAAGTATTTGGGTAGTTTTTGTGTAACCCAGATCCTGGGTCAGACGTAACAACCCAGTGTTTGAGTAGTTTTTGTGTAACCCAGATCTTGGGTCATAAGTAACAACCCAGTGTTTGGGTAGTTTTTGTGTAACCCAGATCCTGGCTCAGACGTAACAACCCAGTGTTTGGGTAGTTTTTGTGTAACCCAGATCCTGGGTCAGACGTAACAACCCAGTGTTTGGGTAGTTTTTGTGTAACCCAGATCCTAGGTCAGACGTAACAACCCATTTGTTGGGGTGTTTGGGTCCAAATTGGGTTGTTTTTAACCCAGTGATTTTAAGAGTGTTGATTCCCTCCAAGGGTTCAGTCCAGATTACTGTCACACAGAGATATGGGAGCTGAACACACACACACACACACATGCTTTCTCTTGATCTTTACACCCTGGGGTTTTGCGCTCGGTTAGTGTTGACAGCTGTGGCTGCAGTGGTGAAGGGATGAATGAGAAATTGTTGCGAAGCTGAGGAAGGGTGAAGATAAGAGGAGGAGCGCAGGTGAAAGATATCATAAGTGAGTGAGAGACGTAGAGAAAGGCTTGTTTGGCACCATCTCTCTGGATAGCACCAGATAAAGGCTCTCTGAATGATTCATGCCTTTGATTGACAGCTCCTCCGGGTCCTGAGAGAGCCGAGGCGCCGCTTTACTGCCTGAGGAAAGCGTTCAGACCGCCTTCAGACACTCACATAGCTCACACACCACCTCATCACACACTTCTGCTGCTGTAAACACACAAATGCCTGTGTATCACGCTCTACTTTCCTCTAGAACTGTGTGATATTGATCTTTAAAGAGGACATATGCTTTTGTACGCTTTCTTTGGTGTGTAGTGTTGCTGTTTGATCATGAGAAAGCTCCAGTTATTCTCTATATCAGTGTCAGTGTTTCTGAAGTCCTGAAACGCCTCCATTGTAGTCTCGAGTTTCTCCTGGGAACGAACACGTCACAATATTCCTCATTATAATAATTAATATGCAGAATTAAGGGGCGGGGCCTGGTTGAGTTAGTTAGTAGTGTGGACTCAATAAATCCTGATCTTGAGCAAAATAAGCAAGCTGACATTTACTACAATCTATATATTTTATTTAGAATACATACAAATTCTGTCTTTTAGTTTGCGTAGCGTAGTTTCTGAAGAGTGCGCATGTGTGAACGAGCTCTAGTGCGTGAGAACGAGTCTATGAGTGAGTCTGGAAATAAAGCAAAATAACTGAGAAATAGACTCAGATGTCATGTCTGTAATTTATAGCAAAACATCCAGCATTATTCGATCTCAAACAGATTCATTAACAGTAGTAATTACTCCAACACCTGCGTGACATCATTAACCAACGCGGTTGAACGACCGATTTGTGACAGTATGGTTTCGGGAAACAGTCGTGACTAGCTAGCTGATTTCCTCAACGATGCATCGCTCTCTGACAGTGAAGCCGCGAGTTACGGCGTTATACGGGAAACACACCCGGAGCGTTACTGACAGACTGGGACGAGAGGAGCTGCAACAATGGAGAATATGGGGAAATAATGTTTTTGATTGTTTTCCAGTCTTTACAAACTCACAGCCACGTGTCAAGTCCACTAAATGCTGAGACGAGTGAAACCTGCCTTCAGTGTGTGATCGCGGTAATGTAATCTGCATGCTGCATTAATACAGAAGCTCTCCGGCACTGGCGACGCTGCCGTTCCTTCGATTAGAAGTGACTTCTTGCCTCGTCACGTTTCACACCTGGTTTGATCGTCTGGTCTGACCCAGAGCTCGACTATACCCACCGCTGGGTTGTGTTCACATTATAGCATTTGGGTCCAAACCGCGGTGTGTTTGTATCACCAAAATCGAGCCCAAGCGCAGTGTCGTCTTACTTTCTGCATTCTTTTTATCTCCAAATTAAAAAAGTTATGATTAGGGTTGTGTATCGTTTGAATTTTAACGATTCCGATTTCGATTCTGCTTATCGATTCTGATTCTTTTTGAATCCTAATTTCGATTTCGATAAGGTAACAAAAAACCTTAGATATCATTCACATTTAGTCTAATTGCAAAACATTTAATTGTAGCTGAATATCATGAACACAAATTAACAGGCTAAATAACTCTTACTCAAGGAGCGTTTGCCTGTGGTTTGAAAACACCATAGAAAACAACTAGCCGAACTAATATACATTTCAAGCATTATTAAAGACAATAAACACTCAGTAATTAAAAAAGAACAAATAAAAAATTAGCAATCGCAACAAATAGACACAACTGAACAAAGATACGATTGAAATAAACAGTGTTTTAAGATTTTCAGGTGTTCAGAAACTGTAATCAAATGTAAAATAACACTGCACTTTATCAATAACATATACATTATAAATATAGTTACAGAAGTTATCCAGTCTAGAGCGAGTGTGTGTTCTCAGTCTTCTGTTGTGTGATTAGTGTTATTATAGAGACGGCAGGAATATTAGTGCTGTCACTTTAAGAGCTGCACGGGTCCGATACACTGATACACGTGTAACGTTCAACCAATTAGGTTGAGATTACGAAAGTTAAAATGGGGTCAGATTTTACTGTGTGAGGAATTGGGTGTTAAAAGAATGAGACAAAACTGAGGTTAAAGTGGATAAGAACGGTGTATTTAGAATCTTCACAAGAGACTTTAAAACAACACAATAAAACCAGGAAAACTCAGGCAGAGAGTCCATCGCACCATAAAACAGTCCATAAGAACCCTTGTGTGTTGAAGCGTCCCAATGTGAGTATCCACCAGTGCATATACAGTCCAGAAGTATGATAATCCCAAAGTTTGAAGTGTGTCTGGAAAGGTGGTCTGCGAAATAACGCTTGAATGTTTTAAAAGCGCGAGAAACAACACTTGAATGTTTAAAAATCACATTAAAATCACTTTTTCTGTACGCATGATTTGGATGTGTGTGTAGCACAGAAAACAGCACACGAGTTGTCTAGCGCTTGAATGGTTCAAACTCATATTGAAATGCTCACAACAGAATCGATAAGAGGAATCTTAATTTTAATTTTATAACAAGTATCTGATTCCAGACCTCAAGTATTCGATTCCAGAATTGGATTTTGGATTCCCAACCCTAGTTATAATTAGCATTGAGCCATTCAAGAATATGAATATGACAAAGGAGCTGACCAGAAAACACTTGTTAAACTCTTTCTTGTCCCTCAGCATTAGAACTCAGGAAGAGCTTTCCTGGAGATGAAGGGAACCCTGATAATTGTCTCATGAGCGGCTCACGCTCAGGTCTGGATGAGCTCAGGCTCGGCACAGATGGGTTTTCCTGCGGGATGGAGCTCGGCTAATCAGGTCTGACGCGAAGGCCGCGCTCCTGTCGTCCTCAGAGCGCTCAGTATCACAATCATCAGGAACGGGAGAGAAAATGGCTTCCAGAAGAGCCGTCACATCTTGAGCACATTGGAGGGGTCAGGTGAAATTGTAAAGAGCGAGCTTCGGCAGAGATGATGAGGGGTTGAAGGTCAGGCCTACACAAACACGGGCGCCTGGACACGTGTGGCCCCTCAGATGTGTTTAGACCTGGAATCCGATAACTCGTGGCTGCTTCCCGAATGATGACGATCCCCGGTGTTGGGATCAAGGGAAACTAAACGAAATGCACCATTAGAGAGGAAGGCAACAGTTTGACAGGTCACAAAATGGTTTTCCTTTTTTCTTTTGACAGAGTTGCAAATTGTTTCTTCGGTGGAACAAAAATATTCCCGCCATGTATAATACGCTTTTCCACGTTACACTGTAAAAGATCTTGGGTTATTTTTTCTACCCAAATCCTTGGTTGAGCCTTTTGGGTAATTTTTTGCATTATTTTTTCAGTGTTTGGGTAGTTTTTGTGTTTCCCAGATCCTGGGTCAGACGTAACAACCCAGTGTTTGTGTAGTTTTTGTGTTATTCAGAGCCTGTGTCAGACGTAACAACCCAGTGTTTAGGTAGTTTTTGTGTTACTCAAAGCCTGGGTCAGATGTAACAACCCAGTGTTTGGGTAGTTTTTGTGTAACCCAGCTCCTGGCTCAGACGTAACAACCCAGTGTTTGGGTAGTTTTTGTGTTATACAGAGTCTGGGTCAGACGTAACAACATAGTGTTTGGGTAGTTTTTGTGTTACTCAGAGCCTGGGTCAGACGTAACAACCCAGTGTTTGGGTAGTTTTTGTGTAACCCAGCTCCTGGCTCAGACGTAACAACCCAGTGTTTGGGTAGTTTTTGTGCAACCCAGCTCCTGGGTCAGACGTAACATACTACTGTAGTTGAGAATCATCTTTATACAATTTTTGGTATATAAAATCCTGAAACCTACAAATTGATTGGTGATTATTATTATTATTTAAATATTATTGTTTTTGCCCATTCAAGTCTATTCATGTCTTTATTTAATTTTTTTTAATTGAATCCTGGTTTCCTCTACAGAGGACATAGCATCACATATGAATAAAATATAATTTTTAAAAAATGTTATTTAAAAATTTTTTTCTTATGCTTTAAACAATGTAATGACACTAAAAATGTTCTTTTTCTAGGTCTCGAGGATATAACTGAGAGATGTCAGGCTGACGCAGCTTCTGTGAGCGAGAAGTCACTGAACTTGGTTTTAGGTGTAAACCTGCTTCTAATTGAATGCCATTAACCTGAGGGTGGTCGAATCAGAGGTGCAGACGAGAACCAATCAGAAGCCTTTAAATCCCCCCCCCCCCCCCCCCCCCCCCCCAACGCCTTCTGGAAGTGGAGTAGATGGAGATGGATGTGTTGTTTGTTTTAGTTTGGGGCAAGAACATATTTTACACTGAAGAGGTGACAGGGCTGTGTGAGTTATGCTTTTGAAGCGATCGGCTTGCTGTCTCACCCTCAGCAGGACTGGGCTTGCTGTAACACACACACACACACACACACACACACACACACACATGAGGCCAACCGTGTCCCAGGGCAAGTTCCAGTCAGGGTGACGCGTGTGTTTCTGCAAGATCACTCCTGCGGATCACATTATAGATGCAGTTCTTTGGTTACATGCAAAGTCTGTGGAGCTTCTGGGACTTGATCTGGATGTTGCATGTTTGTCAGATCAGGTGTCCGTCCTGTGACAGATTGTGGATCTGGAACAACATCAGCTCAGTATTGTCAAACTGCTCACAAGCAAGGAACAAGATTAGACAGTCTCGTGAGGATCTGGTGGAGGGTTTGCTCAGAGACTTTGCAACACTTTATACATTACATTTTCATCACAGGGGGACTTTAAAGAAATTAAATAATTAAATGGTAGTTAAGGGAATAAAGAAAAATATAACGTTCTACGTCTTATTGTAGTTGTGAAGTAATCAATTTAAACTGTTGGTTAAATAATGTTGTTGTTGTTGTTTTTAATATGCACATTCACTCCTACTTGTATGTCTCAAAAATGCATTTCTCGTCACATTTAGCTATGAAGCACGTGAATCATGTAAATTATAGCATATATTCAATTCTAAATGGTGAAATTTCTTTAATATGTTGAGTAGTTTCCATCACTGGATATTCAGTCATTGGAACATTTTTATCATTAAACAGTTGTCAAATATTAAATGTTACGAACATCTCACCACATGTACTGTCACTGTTAAAACTTCGCACTTCTAGGACTTCGCACTCGTCGTCTGTGAACATTAAGCCCCGCCTCCTTTAATTTGATTGGCCTTATTAGTCATTTTGACATTGACGAGCAGTCTAACATTTAAAACTTTCTGTCGTCCTAACAACAAACAGAAGTACGTAATGGAGTACAGCAGAGCAGAATCAGGAATATCAAATATTGGGAGGGACAATTTGGCCATTTCTAATTATTAACTGACACGTCCTCAATGTTAATGGTGGTTAGCTACACTTTATTCCGATAGTCCACTTTATACATTCTACTAACTATAAGTAACTTTGCACCTACATGTAAACTAACTCTCATTAGAGTATTAGTAGAGTAGTAATAGAGTATTAATAGAGTATTGGCAAAGTATCAGTAGAGTATTGGTAGAGTATTAGTTAGAGTTGTTCCAATTCCGATACTAGTATCGGAAATGCTGCCGATACCAATAAAAATGCTGGCATCGGTATCGGCGAGTACTTCTACCCATGTACCAATCCGATACCATTTTCGGCTAGCTAGCTTTGCATAACGTTGCAAATCGGAGATCCGCTGTTTAGCAGTGCGTCCGCTGTTTAGCAGTGCGTCCGCTGTTTAGCAGTGTGTCCGCTGTTTAGCAGTGTGTCCGCTGTTTAGCAGTGTGTCCGCTGTTTAGCAGTGCGTCCGCTGTTTAGCAGTGTGTCCGCTGTTTAGCAGTGCGTCCGCTGTTTAGCAGTGTGTCCGCTGTTTAGCAGTGTGTCCGCTGTTTAGCAGTGCGTCCGCTGTTTAGCAGTGTGTCCGCTGTTTAGCAGTGTGTCCGCTGTTTAGCAGTGCGTCCGCTGTTTAGCAGTGCGTCCGCTGTTTAGCAGTGTGTCCGCTGTTTAGCAGTGTGTCCGCTGTTTAGCAGTGTGTCCGCTGTTTAGCAGTGCGTCCGCTGTTTAGCAGTGTGTCCGCTGTTTAGCAGTGCGTCCGCTGTTTAGCAGTGTGTCCGCTGTTTAGCAGTGCGTCCGCTGTTTAGCAGTGCGTCCGCTGTTTAGCAGTGTGTCCGCTGTTTAGCAGTGTGTCCGCTGTTTAGCAGTGCGTCCGCTGTTTAGCAGTGCGTCCGCTGTTTAGCAGTGTGTCCGCTGTTTAGCAGTGTGTCCGCTGTTTAGCAGTGCGTCCGCTGTTTAGCAGTGTGTCCGCTGTTTAGCAGTGTGTCCGCTGTTTAGCAGTGTGTCCGCTGTTTAGCAGTGTGTCCGCTGTTTAGCAGTGTGTCCGCTGTTTAGCAGTGTGTCCGCTGTTTAGCAGTGTGTCCGCTGTTTAGCAGTGTGTCCGCTGTTTAGCAGTGCGTCCGCTGTTTAGCAGTGCGTCCGCTGTTTAGCAGTGCGTCCGCTGTTTAGCAGTGTGTCCGCTGTTTAGCAGTGTGTCCGCTGTTTAGCAGTGTGTCCGCTGTTTAGCAGTGCGTCCGCTGTTTAGCAGTGCGTCCGCTGTTTAGCAGTGTGTCCGCTGTTTAGCAGTGTGTCCGCTGTTTAGCAGTGTGTCCGCTGTTTAGCAGTGTGTCCGCTGTTTAGCAGTGTGTCCGCTGTTTAGCAGTGTGTCCGCTGTTTAGCAGTGTGTCCGCTGTTTAGCAGTGCGTCCGCTGTTTAGCAGTGCGTCCGCTGTTTAGCAGTGCGTCCGCTGTTTAGCAGTGCGTCCGCTGTTTAGCAGTGCGTCCGCTGTTTAGCAGTGTGTCCGCTGTTTAGCAGTGTGTCCGCTGTTTAGCAGTGCGTCCGCTGTTTAGCAGTGCGTCCGCTGTTTAGCAGTGTGTCCGCTGTTTAGCAGTGTGTCCGCTGTTTAGCAGTGCGTCCGCTGTTTAGCAGTGCGTCCGCTGTTTAGCAGTGCGTCCGCTGTTTAGCAGTGCGTCCGCTGTTTAGCAGTGCGTCCGCTGTTTAGCAGTGTGTCCGCTGTTTAGCAGTGTGTCCGCTGTTTAGCAGTGTGTCCGCTGTTTAGCAGTGTGTCCGCTGTTTAGCAGTGTGTCCGCTGTTTAGCAGTGCGTCCGCTGTTTAGCAGTGCGTCCGCTGTTTAGCAGTGTGTCCGCTGTTTAGCAGTGTGTCCGCTGTTTAGCAGTGTGTCCGCTGTTTAGCAGTGTGTCCGCTGTTTAGCAGTGTGTCCGCTGTTTAGCAGTGCGTCCGCTGTTTAGCAGTGCGTCCGCTGTTTAGCAGTGTGTCCGCTGTTTAGCAGTGCGTCCGCTGTTTAGCAGTGCGTCCGCTGTTTAGCAGTGTGTCCGCTGTTTAGCAGTGTGTCCGCTGTTTAGCAGTGTGTCCGCTGTTTAGCAGTGTGTCCGCTGTTTAGCAGTGTGTCCGCTGTTTAGCAGTGTGTCCGCTGTTTAGCAGTGCGTCCGCTGTTTAGCAGTGCGTCCGCTGTTTAGCAGTGTGTCCGCTGTTTAGCAGTGTGTCCGCTGTTTAGCAGTGTGTCCGCTGTTTAGCAGTGAGTCCGCTGTTTAGCAGTGCGTCCGCTGTTTAGCAGTGCGTCCGCTGTTTAGCAGTGTGTCCGCTGTTTAGCAGTGCGTCCGCTGTTTAGCAGTGTGTCCGCTGTTTAGCAGTGTGTCCGCTGTTTAGCAGTGTGTCCGCTGTTTAGCAGTGTGTCCGCTGTTTAGCAGTGTGTCCGCTGTTTAGCAGTGTGTCCGCTGTTTAACGGTGTGTGTCCGCTGTTTAGCGGTGTGTCCGCTGTTTAGCAGTGCGTCCGCTGTTTAGCAGTGTGTCCGCTGTTTAGCAGTGTGTCCGCTGTTTAGCAGTGTGTCCGCTGTTTAGCAGTGTGTCCGCTGTTTAACGGTGTGTGTCCGCTGTTTAGCAGTGCGTCCGCTGTTTAGCAGTGTGTCCGCTGTTTAGCAGTGTGTCCGCTGTTTAGCAGTGTGTCCGCTGTTTAGCAGTGTGTCCGCTGTTTAACGGTGTGTGTCCGCTGTTTAGCAGTGTGTCCACTGTTTAGCAGTGTGTCCGCTGTTTAACGGTGTGTGTCCGCTGTTTAGCAGTGTGTCCACTGTTTAGCAGTGTGTCCGCTGTTTAACGGTGTGTGTCCGCTGTTTAGCAGTGTGTCCACTGTTTAGCAGTGTGTCCGCTGTTTAACGGTGTGTGTCCGCTGTTTAGCAGTGTGTCCGCTGTTTAGCAGTGTGTCCGCTGTTTAGCAGTGTGTCCGCTGTTTAGCAGTGTGTCCGCTGTTTAGCAGTGCGTCCGCTGTTTAGCAGTGTGTCCGCTGTTTAGCAGTGTGTCCGCTGTTTAGCAGTGTGTCCGCTGTTTAGCAGTGTGTCCGCTGTTTAGCAGTGCGTCCGCTGTTTAGCAGTGCGTCCGCTGTTTAGCAGTGTGTCCGCTGTTTAGCAGTGTGTCCGCTGTTTAGCAGTGTGTCCGCTGTTTAGCAGTGTGTCCGCTGTTTAGCAGTGTGTCCGCTGTTTAGCAGTGCGTCCGCTGTTTAGCAGTGCGTCCGCTGTTTAGCAGTGTGTCCGCTGTTTAGCAGTGCGTCCGCTGTTTAGCAGTGCGTCCGCTGTTTAGCAGTGTGTCCGCTGTTTAGCAGTGTGTCCGCTGTTTAGCAGTGTGTCCGCTGTTTAGCAGTGTGTCCGCTGTTTAGCAGTGTGTCCGCTGTTTAGCAGTGTGTCCGCTGTTTAGCAGTGCGTCCGCTGTTTAGCAGTGCGTCCGCTGTTTAGCAGTGTGTCCGCTGTTTAGCAGTGTGTCCGCTGTTTAGCAGTGTGTCCGCTGTTTAGCAGTGAGTCCGCTGTTTAGCAGTGCGTCCGCTGTTTAGCAGTGCGTCCGCTGTTTAGCAGTGTGTCCGCTGTTTAGCAGTGCGTCCGCTGTTTAGCAGTGTGTCCGCTGTTTAGCAGTGTGTCCGCTGTTTAGCAGTGTGTCCGCTGTTTAGCAGTGTGTCCGCTGTTTAGCAGTGTGTCCGCTGTTTAGCAGTGTGTCCGCTGTTTAACGGTGTGTGTCCGCTGTTTAGCGGTGTGTCCGCTGTTTAGCAGTGCGTCCGCTGTTTAGCAGTGTGTCCGCTGTTTAGCAGTGTGTCCGCTGTTTAGCAGTGTGTCCGCTGTTTAGCAGTGTGTCCGCTGTTTAACGGTGTGTGTCCGCTGTTTAGCAGTGCGTCCGCTGTTTAGCAGTGTGTCCGCTGTTTAGCAGTGTGTCCGCTGTTTAGCAGTGTGTCCGCTGTTTAGCAGTGTGTCCGCTGTTTAACGGTGTGTGTCCGCTGTTTAGCAGTGTGTCCACTGTTTAGCAGTGTGTCCGCTGTTTAACGGTGTGTGTCCGCTGTTTAGCAGTGTGTCCACTGTTTAGCAGTGTGTCCGCTGTTTAACGGTGTGTGTCCGCTGTTTAGCAGTGTGTCCACTGTTTAGCAGTGTGTCCGCTGTTTAACGGTGTGTGTCCGCTGTTTAGCAGTGTGTCCGCTGTTTAGCAGTGTGTCCGCTGTTTAGCAGTGTGTCCGCTGTTTAGCAGTGTGTCCGCTGTTTAGCAGTGTGTCCGCTGTTTAACGGTGTGTGTCCGCTGTTTAGCAGTGTGTCCGCTGTTTAGCAGTGTGTCCGCTGTTTAGCAGTGTGTCCGCTGTTTAGCAGTGTGTCCGCTGTTTAGCAGTGCGTCCGCTGTTTAGCAGTGCGTCCGCTGTTTAGCAGTGCGTCCGCTGTTTAGCAGTGCGTCCGCTGTTTAGCAGTGCGTCCGCTGTTTAGCAGTGCGTCCGCTGTTTAGCAGTGCGTCCGCTGTTTAGCAGTGTGTCCGCTGTTTAGCAGTGCGTCCGCTGTTTAGCAGTGCGTCCGCTGTTTAGCAGTGTGTCCGCTGTTTAGCAGTGTGTCCGCTGTTTAGCAGTGTGTCCGCTGTTTAGCAGTGCGTCCGCTGTTTAGCAGTGCGTCCGCTGTTTAGCAGTGCGTCCGCTGTTTAGCAGTGTGTCCGCTGTTTAGCAGTGTGTCCGCTGTTTAGCAGTGTGTCCGCTGTTTAGCAGTGTGTCCGCTGTTTAACGGTGTGTGTCCGCTGTTTAGCAGTGTGTCCGCTGTTTAGCAGTGCGTCCGCTGTTTAGCAGTGTGTCCGCTGTTTAGCAGTGTGTCCGCTGTTTAGCAGTGTGTCCGCTGTTTAGCAGTGTGTCCGCTGTTTAACGGTGTGTGTCCGCTGTTTAGCAGTGTGTCCGCTGTTTAGCAGTGCGTCCGCTGTTTAGCAGTGTGTCCGCTGTTTAGCAGTGTGTCCGCTGTTTAGCAGTGTGTCCGCTGTTTAGCAGTGTGTCCGCTGTTTAACGGTGTGTGTCCGCTGTTTAGCAGTGTGTCCGCTGTTTAGCAGTGTGTCCGCTGTTTAGCAGTGTGTCCGCTGTTTAACGGTGTGTGTCCGCTGTTTAGCAGTGTGTCCGCTGTTTAGCAGTGCGTCCGCTGTTTAGCAGTGTGTCCGCTGTTTAGCAGTGCGTCCGCTGTTTAGCAGTGCGTCCGCTGTTTAGCAGTGCGTCCGCTGTTTAGCAGTGTGTCCGCTGTTTAGCAGTGCGTCCGCTGTTTAGCAGTGCGTCCGCTGTTTAGCAGTGTGTCCGCTGTTTAGCAGTGCGTCCGCTGTTTAGCAGTGTGTCCGCTGTTTAGCAGTGCGTCCGCTGTTTAGCAGTGTGTCCGCTGTTTAACGGTGTGTGTCCGCTGTTTAGCAGTGTGTCCGCTGTTTAGCAGTGCGTCCGCTGTTTAGCAGTGTGTCCGCTGTTTAGCAGTGCGTCCG
The DNA here is from genome assembly GCA_030578255.1 of Tiaroga cobitis. Taxonomy (NCBI): domain Eukaryota; kingdom Metazoa; phylum Chordata; class Actinopteri; order Cypriniformes; family Leuciscidae; genus Tiaroga; species Tiaroga cobitis. The sequence continues at coordinate 676,467 of CM060595.1, forward strand.
CTGTTTAGCAGTGCGTCCGCTGTTTAGCAGTGCGTCCGCTGTTTAGCAGTGTGTCCGCTGTTTAGCAGTGCGTCCGCTGTTTAGCAGTATTTCAGACTGGACCAACCGGCCAGGAAAACGGCGACATGTCTCGTATGCCATACTGCAATTTCGAGGGGTGGAACAAGATTAGCAACTTCAACACGAGTTACTCAAAGTATTTGAAGACGCGTCACCCCGCAGAACACGATTACACAAAGGCAAGGGCAGAGAAGAATGAGCCGCGCCAGAATCAACACTCTCTGAAAGCTTCATTCAAACAAAGTGAAAAGTTTTCAAAAGACAGCCAACGAGCGATAAATATAACCGACAACATGTATTGAGTTTATTGTTCTGGATGACCAGCCGCGGTCAAAACTGAAATGCCGTTTATTTAACAAAATTGTTTATGGACTTTAAATTATAAAGAGAATATTTTCTTATATTATTCATATATCATTTTTTAGATTCCTAGATTTATTTGTTGCACTTTTTTTATGCAGTTATATTGTAAAACTAAAATACCTTTTTCAGTTTACAGTATTAGATGTGTGGTTGCATTTTAAGTTCTTTTTCACTTAAGAAAGATAAATAATATATTGCTGTGAAATGTATGTGAGATAATAAAAATACTCTAGTTCACTGTATGTATTTGTTCATGTTTAATTAAGGGAGAAGTCTGAAACACGCCATAAAATAATTCTATCAATTCATACAGTGCTAGTATGAATGGCAGCTGTATAGATACTGTACACACCCAGGTCTCGGATCAGTACTCTGTGTCGGCCGATACCCTGAGTCCAAGCATCGGAATCGGTATCGGGAAGGGAAAAAGAGTATCGGAACATCTCTAGTATTAGTAGAGCATTAGTAGAGTAGTACTAGAGTATTGAGTAATAGTAGAGTATTAGTAGAGTATTAGTAGAGCATTAGTAGAGTAGTACTAGAGTATTGGTAGAGTAATAGTAGAGTATTAGTAGAGCATTAGTAGAGTAGTACTAGAGTATTGGTAGAGTAATAGTAGAGTATTAGTAGAGTATTAATAGAGTAGTACTAGAGTATTGGTAGAGTATTAGTAGAGTATTAGTAGAGTATTAGTAGAGTAGTACTAGAGTATTGGTAGAGTATTAGTAGAGTATTAGTAGAGCATTAGTAGAGTAGTACTAGAGTATTGGTAGAGTAATAGTAGAGTATTAGTAGAGCATTAGTAGAGTAGTACTAGAGTATTGGTAGAGTAATAGTAGAGTATTAGTAGAGTATTAGTAGAGTAGTACTAGAGTATTGGTAGAGTATTAGTAGAGTATTAGTAGAGCATTAGTAGAGTAGTACTAGAGTATTGGTAGAGTAATAGTAGAGTATTAGTAGAGCATTAGTAGAGTAGTACTAGAGTATTGGTAGAGTAATAGTAGAGTATTAGTAGAGTATTAGTAGAGTAGTACTAGAGTATTGGTAGAGTAATAGTAGAGTATTAGTAGAGCATTAGTAGAGTAGTACTAGAGTATTGGTAGAGTAATAGTAGAGTATTAGTAGAGCATTAGTAGAGTAGTACTAGAGTATTGGTAGAGTAATAGTAGAGTATTAGTAGAGCATTAGTAGAGTAGTACTAGAGTATTGGTAGAGTATTAGTAGAGTATTAGTAGAGCATTAGTAGAGTAGTACTAGAGTATTGGTAGAGTAATAGTAGAGTATTAGTAGAGCATTAGTAGAGTAGTACTAGAGTATTGGTAGAGTAATAGTAGAGTAATAGTAGAGTAGTAGTAGAGTAGTACTAGAGTATTGGTAGAGTAATAGTAGAGTATTAGTAGAGCATTAGTAGAGTAGTACTAGAGTATTGGTAGAGTAATAGTAGAGTAATAGTAGAGCATTAGTAGAGCATTAGTAGAGTAGTACTAGAGTATTGGTAGAGTAATAGTAGAGTATCAGTAGAGTATTGCTGGAGTTGACGTATCAACTACTAGCCTGTGGACTAATACTCTAATGACTGATAGTTGACATGTAGAAGTTTCTTACAGACAGAAGAAGATCTGGAGTGGACCATTGAAATAAAGTGTTACTGCATGTTATTCAGAATAAGAAATTATATTTTGTAGCCTGTTTGTGGCAAATATTTGCATATTCTCGTTACATATTTGCAGGAAATGTGCTCGAAAAGGCAAAAAAAATTATTAATTTAAACAATGTAATAATTTAAGGCAGAAACAATGAGCTCATTGAAGTAATGAATATTTGTCTTTTAGCAAATGATTATGACATATAGAAAATTATAGCATTGAAATGAAGAAATTATATTTTGCAGCCTGTTTGTGGCAAATATTTTCATATTCTCATTACGTATTTGCGTAATGTACTCGAAAAGGCTTAATTTTGCTTTGAGTTTGTGGTGACGTGACCGCGTGTGTGTGTGTGTGTGTGTGTGTGTGTGTGTGTGTGTGTGTGTGTGTGTGTGTGTGTGTGTGTGTGTGTGTGATGGACTGATTCTCCTGCTCTCTGTCTAACATCACCTCATCACCTGATGAAGCACTTTCACACAGCGTGTAGAGTGTGTGTGAGACGTGTGTGTGAGACGTACTGTCTCTCTCTCGACCGCTGCTGCGCTTTGATCTCTCTCTCTTCGGAGTGTTTTCTTCTCGGCCGGTTTCCTCTTCTAATCATGACATCATTCTCTTGAATAGGTTAAAGATGTAGTCAGGATATTCCGACTTCCTCATTCAGCCGGCCTCCCAAATTAGACACAATACTGGCGATAATCTGCACTGCACATCCGCCGTGGATAATAATAATGACAACGGCAACAATGCTCAATTCATTTCATGGAGTCTCTGTGACTAATGTATTGTTGCACGAATTCTGTGAGCCGATCTGGACGATTTAATACTCTTTCCAGTTTTCTGCAAGAAAAAAAAATAGCATGTGTGATCCTGCATTATGCCATGCTTCTAACTTATAATTCGAGTGTTCAGCTAGAGCTTCTTTTCTTTAGTTCATTTATGTAAGTGAGGAGAGCAAAATAAAGTAAAGTGTGACATATTATACCCAAATATTCTTCATACAGAGACTACCAGTGACATTTATAAACATTCAGGACCAGAAATGATTCCTCCACTTTGAGCTGATCATGTTTTGCTGAAGTGTGTTTTCTGTAATTGCTAATGCTCTTTTTACACACACACTGAACAACATGAAGCATTGCTTGGTCACTGGTTGAGCTAAACTGGTATTATCTAATTGTGTAGTTAAATTTAATTATTTAATTAAGTTATTTATTACCATTTTCTAAACTATAGCGAATAAACTGTGATAACGTAAGAAATGTTTAATAAATCTTGGTTTGACTGTAGCTACATTCATTCTTACACTATGAGAGAAAAGTCACACTCATAAAACATTATTAATTTGCACATGATTTCAATAAACCACTTCTCATGAAGGTTAATGTGAGTGTAGTAAACCTCTCCTGTCTCGGAGTAACCGGACACTGGTCAGCGAAGGCCCGCGTGATTAAAGGCTCGCTCTGATTACGGTTTGCGACTTCACGTGCGCTTGTCAATAGCGCTTAGATTCACTGAAATCAAGCCTGAACTTTAATCTCCTGCAAATCCCCATCACTGAAGTCAGGTCTACATGTGCTTCACATCGGGCCGCCTCGCTGTCACACACTCGCCACGAACAGAAAACACAGTTCATCGGCAGAGATTGTGAAAGATCTTGATGATAACTTTTAAATGTACTATTATACATGTCTCTAATTACAGAACTGCACAATAGTGTGGAGAAACATGACATAATGCAGGAGCACACACGGCATTATTCCTGCAGAAAACTGGAATGGGTATTAAATATTGAGCCTAATTTGATCATTCCTTTCTAATAGAGTGCCGAAGTTACGACGTCCCTCTGTAGGCCAAAACGCGGAAGTGCATTTTAGCACTCCCGGTTCCCTCGCTCTAAAGTCTATAGGATTTTTGAATGGGTTTTTTTCAAATAGGGAACGCTCTCGCAAGGTTCTTCCAGTAACGTTAATAGAACTCTTTAATAATGTTCTCAAAAAGTTAGCACAAAAACATTATAATACAGCGTTTTAGTTCTGAAACATTATAGTTGGACGTTCATCTAACGTTTTTTTAAATGTTACTTGTTTCAGAACGTTCAGAGAACATTCAAAGGTAATGTTCCATAACGACTGAAGAATGATACAATGTAATGTTTCCTTTAATTTTGCATTAATAAGAAACTGCTGGACATTTAAAAACAGGATGTTCTATTCAGAAATAATATTTATAACTAAAGCACGTTCTGAGAACATGTGTGTTAGTTATCAGGGAGAAGAGAGTGTGTGTCGTCCTGATGACGTCATGAACACACACTGTACAAACGCATGTTTCCCCATCAAATGATCCAACGCATTCTCATCCTTTGGCGTCATATAGGTGACGCCATACTGTGATGGGTAGGTTTAGGTGTGTTGTAGGGTCTGCGTCTCATATTCACGCTAAAGGATGCCAGTCAACTTTATGACGCCTTGGGTTCGCGTGTTATATTCACGCTAAAGGGTGCCATGTGCGTAGTATTTCGACGTTTTGTCATATGGCGTCACCTATATGACGCCAAAGGATGAGAACGGGCTCAATGATCCGTCTAGTGATGCACGATATATCGCCGATATATGTTCATTTGTAATGTTATCCTTATCGGCCTGATAAGAAAATTTGGCTAATATATTAAAATCGTTAAATATTGTATTATTTCCTTCAGCTGAGACACAGATGCGCACTGCTCAACATGATGGCTTTAAATTACTTGAAATATGTCTGAAATCACTTCAAAAAAGGAAAATACAGTGCAAGTCTGTCATATAGGCGAAACAAAGATATCATGAGAACGTTATAATTGTGTGTTTGGGTCATGGATTTTAATGGTGAGATTTTTGTTTTTGTAATCAGGCTCTTAAAATTAGTAAAAATGTAGATTTAGATTGATCGGCCAATATATCGGTTATCGGCTTTCAAATATAAAGAATTATCGGTTATCGGGCAAAATTTTCATATCGGTCATTTATAACTCGAGTGTGTTCAACTAGAGCTTCTTTATCACGTCAGACCAAAGAATGATATACAGGCAAACCAAACATTTTTGATATATTTTTCCTAGTGTGTGCAGGACACTATAGTTCATTTATGTAAGTCAAGTCAAGTCACCTTTATTTATATAGCGCTTTTTACAATACAGATTGTATCAAAGCAGCTTCACAGTGATAACATGAAAATAATACAACAAAGTTTGTTTCTAGAAGAAAATTGCATCAACGTCCACCTTAAGTAAGGCAGATCAGTAATATTATTGAATATTAAATGTCCCCAACTAAGCAAGCCAAAAGCCAAGGCAACAGAGGAACCGAAACTCCATCAGGGACCGAATGGAGAAAAAAACCTTGGGAGAAACCAGGCTCAGTCGGAGGGCCAGTTCTCCTCTGGCCAACGGAGGAACAGTGCATGATTCGGGCAGCATTACAAGTCAGATTGGATCGGAACATTTAGAGTATTTATCCATTTCCATCTGGTTGGAAGTCGAAGTAATCCCGCCAGTATGGAGACGAGTTGTTGAGGATCAGTGTCGATGGCTGACGTGTCGATGTGAGTGAGGAGAGCAAAATAAAGTAAACTGTGACATATTACACACAAATATTCTTCACACAGAGACTACCAGTGACATTTATACACATCTGGGACCAGAAATGATTCCTCCACTTTGAGCTGATCATGTTTTGCTGAAGTGTGTTTTCTGTAATTGCTAATGCTCTTTTTACACACACACTGAACAACATGAAGCATTGCTTGGTCACTGGTTGAGCTAAACTGGTATTATCTAATTGTGTAGTTAAATTTAACAGCTGACAGATATTCAACATAATTCATGTGTGAGAGTCTAACAGAAGGACGGACAAAACCAGTCAAATATCAACTTGTTTATCATATTTTATTACCATTTTCTAAACTATAGTGAATAAACTGTGATAATGAAATGAAATAAATCTTGGTTCGACTGTGCATTCACACATTCTTACACTATGAGAGAAACGAGCAGCATGTCACACTCATAAAACATTATAAATTTGCACATGATTTCAATAAAGCACTTCTCGTGTGCGTTTATGTCACTGTAGCCGTAGTCTCCTGTCTCGGAGGAGGAACGCTGAACTCGTCAGGAGGAATGTAATTCTTTACAGCCGCTGTTCCCAGTTTGCGGGCTGCAGACAGCTGGGCGCCCGGTACAGTTCAGATCAGAGGCCGTGATAACCTGACTCGTGATTTATGGACAGCGTGGCTCTTTGCAATCACCTAATGAGGTGGACTGGATTGTTTACATGTTTATTAAATACCCAGAACCAGCTGCGACCGGTTCAGACGGAGAGCGTTTGTCATCAGAGCTGTCAGAGTTGTTCAGACTGGGGAATTTACCTGTAATGCCTTCGAAATGTTTAAAAGTCTAAAAGTGAGAGTCCTGTAGAGAGAAATTGCATTTCTGCGAGATATTATACCTGGAAGTCAAGGAAGGCGTCGGTTCTCTTCTACCTGAGTCTTATATGACAGGACAGAGACGAACTGAAGCGAACGCTTATTATTGCTCAACGCTTTACACTGATTTTAGAAGAAAGCAGCTGAAGGCGTTCACATTTATATTCTACACCTTTCTTTTTCTTTAAAGTCCCCCTGTGGTCAAAATCAAGTTTTTATTAAGTTTATGTGTCTATGTGGTGTTTTTAATAAGCTTTGAGACACACCGTGTGTAAATTCATAAGTCGACAGCATTGCTGAGTATTTTCTGCCTAAGGGCGTTTTCACACCTGAGAGTCCGCACCAAGGTCCAAACCAAAGTTCACGTTTTGATACATTTTATACTTTCAGAAAGTTTCGGTTTGGTTTCACACTGCAATTATGCGAGCGCGTTAGAGAACTTTACGTGACACACTTGTGTCCTGTCGTCATCTATGGGCTGCATCCTGACATTGATTGGTCTGTAAATGGACGTGCGTCTGACGTCAGCGTGTTGTCAGTTCGGCGGGTAACTTTGACAACATGAATGAACAGACGCATATCGTTGCAACTTAATTGTTGTTTTTATGGCATAATTACCTGCAGCACCAACTAGACACAAGGCTAGATCAAATTCGCCAAATGAACGTCCTCGTCGTGCGAACATTTTATCGTCGCCGGCAGGAAAGGAGGAGAAGACTGCAAGTTGACTTTTTATTATGTCATCAGACCATACTTCAATTAAACACCTCGTCTCCTCCTCTCCCCATGTGTTACACGGCTCATTTTTCCTGCCACCTTCTGTTTTTCCGGCTATGCGGGAACCACCAGAGCTTCCTGTGAAAGGCCCGAAAGTCCGAACCATACAGAAATGCTTTCACACTAGAAACGAACCAAACCTTTGTTCTGTTTGGTCAGGACCGAGAGTACCTTTTTTCGTCGGACCAAATTTCATCTGTTTGGTCCGGACCGTGGTCCGGGGAGGTTTCACACCTGTCATTTGGATTCGGACCAAACTGAAAAGTCTGAAAGTCCGGACCAAACAAGGTAGTGTGAAAGGGCCCTAAAACTGCAGTGAACCAAAGACAGTCTCAAAAACACGGTTTGAAATCGCTGGTGTTTCTGACGTCACAAACGACCTTGTAACCAATCAGATCAACGTGTGATCGTCAACCAGTGGATCTCTGAGCTGAGTGAGTGAGTGGAGGCGGGGCTCATTTGCATATTCATAGAGCCGCGTATACTAAATGAGGCGAGGGTGTCGAGTTACATTCAAGATATTTTAATGCATGAAGAAATTTTTTCAAGGAAAAACACTTAAATGTGTAATTTTGGTGATGAAAGATGTGTTTCAAGGGATAAAATGATTGACTACGGGGGACTTTCTTAAGTGCATATAATCGTAGTCGCCATTAGCAAAATTAACAAGTAATTATACTACATTACTCATGAGAGAAAATGTATTTAAAGAGGAGGCAAGTTTCAATCGATCCTGTTTTTGTGTTGCATCTAATAATCCAATCAATATAGACTAAGGTACGTCTACAGTAATGTTAATGATTGTGTAATAGAGGGACGGATTCACAAGGGAATTGTAATTGACATCATAAAAATTGTCATGGAAGTAAAATATTAAGTAGATTGTGAAAGGCAAAAAAAACAAGTGTGCTCTTCTTATTGGAGTGAATGAAATCCATCCTTGTCTTTCTCAGCTGATCTCACATGTTAATGTACTTTAGTTCCCGCGACTGAAACGTTTAACAGCTCTCAGTCCACCAACATCAACAAGATGTGCGTAACGCTTTTCAGAAGCAAGAGCTGTGTGGAAATCTCTAATCCCTGCCATTAAAGCCCAGAGAGGGACGAGTAAAGCGTTTCACTGCGTTCACACACGGTTCACACACACACACACACACACATGCATGCCTGGTGAGGGAAAGAAAACGGTCAAGGAACCACGAATAATTTGGATCAGGATCTAAAGTGAAAAGTCATTGTAAGCTTTTTGAGGTTTTTGTAAGATTTTGTAACAAACAATCCAAATAATTAGTAGGTTCTTTAGAAAGATGTAGTAACAATTGATTCATTACAATCCAAAACCTTCAAAAAATTTCAAAAGTTTACAATGACTTCAGTCAATATTTGGTAGTTATCATGTTTTTTACTTTAGATCCTGATCCAAATTATTAGTAGTTCCTTTAGAAAGATGCAGAAACACTAGAGTCATCACTAGTGGGTTACCATTACCTTATATTATACATTATGCATTGTTAATATTAATTATGAACCTGTATATAGTAGTCTTCAGTGAGGTATGAATAATAGTAGTTATTGATTAGCTAATAGTGAACTTCTACATTCAACTGAGCGCTATTACTTACTAATTCATTAATCAGAGTTTCTTGTTAGTTAATAGTAGTCACTAGAATGTTAATAGTGCGTTACTCATGTGTTCCGGTGTAGTTATTCATTAATGACGGAGCAGTGTTATAAAGTGTTACAGGAACTGTCCTGAAGCCGGGCCTCTACTGTTCCCAGATCTGGAAGAGCTCGGCACCTGGGAAAGATTCTCTGCAATCCACCAAAGAAAACGGTAATGTAGAACAGAGCTCTTATTTCCCAATCTCAGCCTTGTAAAACTCCATCAGAACGGTGTACATGTCCGACGGCTTTAAAGAGAGCGAGCGCAGTAGAGTTAGCAGAGACGCTGGCTGGTGCCGCTGACTGATAAACCAGCACTAGTGTTTATATCACTTAAAAAAGCATTCAAAAGTCCCTCCGACAGTCGTGAGCTAGTGGAGTTCTAGATAGCGAGTTACGGCGTTGAAACACACCATAGATCAACGTGTGGAGCTGAGTGAGTGAGTGGAGGCGGGGCCTGAAAGATGAGTTTTAAGGGATGAAATGATTGAGGGATTCCCTGCCCCAATGATTAAAAGGGCTCATGTTTGTCAAAACATGTTCAAAAGCATCGCATCCACTACAAATACTGTACGTATGGTTTAGTTTACAGATGCGCATTCTCCCGTCAAGACTTTATAAATCTCAGCGTGTGTGTGTGACGGGGCGACGGCTCTCTCAGGGCCGGTGTGTGTGTGTGATGCGCCGACGGCTCTCTCGGGGCCGGTGTGTGTGTGTGACGCGGCGACGGCTCTCTCAGGGCCGGTGTGTGTGTGTGACGTGGCGACGGCTCTCTCGGGGCCGGTGTGTGTGTGTGACGCGGCGACGGCTCTCTCGGGGCCGGTGTGTGTGACGCAATGGTTATAAACGAAGCCCCTGATCTGCTGTGAGTGCGTGGAGGCGGGGCTCATTTGCATATGCATAGAACCACGAATACTAAATGAGGCGAGGGTGTCGGGTTACATTCAAGTTATTTTAAGGCATGAAGAAATTTTATTTTTATTAAAGAACGTTTAAATGTGTAATTTTGGTGATCAAAGATGAGTTTTAAGGGATTACATTGACTCCAGCGGGACTTTAAACCCTTCATATAAACAGAATAGAGTGTTTCCCGGCCGAGATGCTGAAATGGGCTCTAGTTTGCGGAATAAACCCTGAGGTGTCCCAGCGACAGCGTCAGTGGCGAGACTCGCTCCTACAATAGACCTGAGGAGAATGTGACCTCTGGGACGAACCACTTCTGACACGTCTGTGCAACAGCAAATCACTCATTTTCATACAATCAGTCCCTCTCCCTTTCCTGCGCGAGTGTCGCCCGTCTGCCTTCTATTGTGTACTAATTTTAGGGTCCATTATTTGCTGTAACAAATGTGCAGTGGGTAGAGTCACTTTCACATTAATGCTGTACGCCCCGAGGAGAAGTCTTCCTTTAGCAATGGATCAAAGGTCCCGTCTATTGTGAGTCGCTTCCTCTTTTCCTTTTTTAGCTGCTCAGGTTTGTTGTTATTTCTCGCCCCGCGCGCTTCGCTCTCCCTCGACTGTGTGAGGTGACGGGCCGGCGTGAGAAGATGACCTTTCACCTCTGCTCAGCGAGAAGATGACCTTTCACCTCTGACGGCGGTTTAAGAGCCAGGCGATGACATCATTCCTTAGGACACGCACCAACATCGATTAATAATGCATATATAGTGAGGAGTTATTGCCATGCCTCTCATATGTTGAAGAACTAACAAAATGGTGTTCAGACACAAACTTAACAGTTTCAAGCACAGCCAATAAATGCATTTCTCAATAATCACACAGTTCTCAGCTTCACAGAAGTTAGATTCACATTCACAACGCACTGAAATATCAACTCATCAACTCATTCTTCCTGAACACTAGACAAACATGAACAACAGCCAACATTACACAATGGTTTCACAGTTTATAGTTCACGACTGTATGTTACATGTTTACATTACGGCTCAAAGGTTTCCTAAGTTCCCCTTTTGAATGATAATGAAACTGTAAGAGTAACATCTGTGTAGAGGATCAGATGTGTGATCTACTCTAAAACATTCTGGGTTGTTTTAACCCAATTTTGGATCAAATATGGGCAAACCCAAATGTCGGGTTAAAATTGTCATTTAAAAATGTAACCCAACGGCCAAGCTTGTCCATATTTGACCCAAATTTGGGTTAAAACAATTTTTTACCAGAATTGTTTTGATACTCTTTAATTTTTAGGATTCAGAATATATTTCAATATGGTATTACTAGTTATATATCAAATTGCTGTCTTGTTCACTTTTGTATCATGTTAGATTTTGAGCTAAAGTTTAACCGTTTTAAAAAAGACTAGGTTATTTGCATCTTTGTTCTTATTTTTGAAGTCTCCCTGTGGTGTAAATCCAGCTTTTAATGTTGTTTATGTGTCTATGTGCTGTTTTTAATATGCTTTCAGACACACCGTGTGTAAATTACAAACGACCTTGTAACCAATCAGATCAACGTGTGATCGTCAACCCGTGTATCTCTTAGCTGAGTGAGTGAGTGGAGGCGGGGCTCATTTGCATATTAATTGAACCTCGCATACTAAATGAGGCGAGGGTGTCGAGTTACATTCAAGATATTTAAAGGCATGAATATATTTTTTCAAGGAAAAAACACTTAATTATGTCATTTTGGTGATCAAAGAAGAGTTTTAATGGATAAAATTATTGACTAGAGGGGGACTTTAATAACAAAGAGTTTTACATTATGAAGAATAATTAGCCTAATTAAATTGATAGTGCATCTATCATTGCTAACTCTTACATACGCCTATCACTAATTTGTTAAGCGTCCAGGGCTGGAGAATCTGTTGTTTTAAGTTGTTTAAAGAGGGGAAAGCACATATTCCTCTGGCCTGAGTATCTAACTCTGTTACTGTACTCTATCTTCCTCCACTGGGTCTCTCGCACTTGTTCAAATGATTGCTTGTTAATTGTATTTTTGTATTTTCAAATAACCATTTCATTTTGCCAAATTTGATAAGCAAGACTCTGTAATTTGTAACAAAATACCGTTTGCTGTATTTTTACCTATCAGTGAATAACACTGGTCTTTGACTGCTGATTCTCACCATTAAACTTTCACTCTGTCGTCAATGTTTCAAAGCTCGAGGCTCGTCTACGTCACGCTTCTGCTGTCACGTGACAGAGAATGAACTGCAGCAGCTCTTCATTTTTTTATTATGTTTTTATTGATATTAAAGAATAACAAATACAGTAAGGCAGGTACTAAGCAAACAAACAAACAAAAAAGACATAGGCTATATATAGAAACAGTGACAAACTTAAAATATTCTTCGCATTAATCTTAAAATTAAAAACAAATGCTTTCCTCCAAATGTAGCCTACATTTACTAATTTTAGCTAACAGATGCAGCAGCTCTTCGTTGTGCTTATGTTCGATGACATCATCACTCCCCGAAAGCTTGTTTAGTCAGATATTAGTAGAAGAGCTTCAGATCGGGTTCACATGTTCTCCGTCACTTCCGCATCTCGCGTGCTTCCTCCGGCGTTTACAGCGAGCTTCTTTCGCTATCATATCTTGTCCCCGAACCTGAGCTTTTCTGCACATTTAATAAGGCTAAACGAGACCGCTATGCCTCCAATTTATTGGTCTAATGAGCAAAGTAGCGTAATAGCAGCACAAACATCCTGATCTGTTTAGGGTCGCCCTTTCAAGTCCCCCTCAGCCTCATTTAGGCTTTTGTTCAGGAACGACTGAACATAAACACGGGAATATAAACCTCCTTAATGAGTGATGTCAGGAAAGCCTAGTTTACCAGATGTACACGAAACAGCCCTCGTGCACGAGCACACACAACTCGTGTACGCGTTGCCAAAGCCTCCTCAAAAACTCGCTGGTGATTCTCTGCATCTGTTTTCTCTCCTACTGTATTTTAAAAGAAAGTTTGCTATTGAAGTTAGAAACTTGAATACCATTTAGAGACGGTCACTATATGTGCGAATGTCCAAAGTCAAATGCCAGTATATTTTTACAGATTTTTATAATAATTAATAATAATTATATAGAATTTGAACCACTGAAATTGTGGAAGCCAAAAAAAATGGACCGAAAATTGCCTGTTGAATATTATAGGTTGTATTTTTAAACAGTTTGCCTATTTTGGAAGTGAAATATGACAGGCATGGTTAATGCAATGCATATTTTTCTCAAATAGTGCACTTCAACAGGCTTTTTTGTTCCAAAAACATTTGTCATTATTTTACTTCCATAGAGCTCTCATTAGTGCACAGTGAAGGTGAACATGTTGAGCTCTCATTAGTGCACAGTGAAGGTGAACATGTTGAGCTCTCATTAGTGCACAGTGAAGGTGAACATGTAGAGCTCTCATTAGTGCACAGTGAAGGTGAACATGTTGAGCTCTCATTAGTGCACAGTGAAGGTGAACATGTTGAGCTCTCATTAGTGCACAGTGAAGGTGAACATGTTGAGCTCTCATTAGTGCACAGTGAAGGTGAACATGTTGAGCTCTCATTAGTGCACAGTGAAGGTGAACATGTTGAGCTCTCATTAGTGCACAGTGAAGGTGAACATGTAGAGCTCTCATTAGTGCACAGTGAAGGTGAACATGTTGAGTTCTCATTAGTGCACAGTGAAGGTGAACATGTTGAGCTCTCATTAGTGCACAGTGAAGGTGAACATGTTCAGTTCTCATTAGTGCACAGTGAAGGTGAACATGTTCAGTTCTCATTAGTGCACAGTGAAGGTGAACATGTTGAGCTCTCATTAGTGCACAGTGAAGGTGAACATGTTGAGTTCTCATTAGTGCACAGTGAAGGTGAACATGTTCAGTTCTCATTAGTGCACAGTGAAGGTGAACATGTTCAGTTCTCATTAGTGCACAGTGAAGGTGAACATGTTCAGTTCTCATTAGTGCACAGTGAAGGTGAACATGTTGAGTTCTCATTAGTGCACAGTGAAGGTGAACATGTTCAGTTCTCATTAGTGCACAGTGAAGGTGAACATGTTGAGCTCTCATTAGTGCACAGTGAAGGTGAACATGTTGAGCTCTCATTAGTGCACAGTGAAGGTGAACATGTTGAGCTCTCATTAGTGCACAGTGAAGGTGAACATGTTGAGCTCTCATTAGTGCACAGTGAAGGTGAACATGTAGAGCTCTCATTAGTGCACAGTGAAGGTGAACATGTTGAGTTCTCATTAGTGCACAGTGAAGGTGAACATGTTGAGCTCTCATTAGTGCACAGTGAAGGTGAACATGTTCAGTTCTCATTAGTGCACAGTGAAGGTGAACATGTTCAGTTCTCATTAGTGCACAGTGAAGGTGAACATGTTGAGTTCTCATTAGTGCACAGTGAAGGTGAACATGTTGAGTTCTCATTAGTGCACAGTGAAGGTGAACATGTTCAGTTCTCATTAGTGCACAGTGAAGGTGAACATGTTGAGTTCTCATTAGTGCACAGTGAAGGTGAACATGTTGAGCTCTCATTAGTGCACAGTGAAGGTGAACATGTTGAGTTCTCATTAGTGCACAGTGAAGGTGAACATGTTGAGTTCTCATTAGTGCACAGTGAAGGTGAACATGTTGAGCTCTCATTAGTGCACAGTGAAGGTGAACATGTTGAGTTCTCATTAGTGCACAGTGAAGGTGAACATGTTGAGCTCTCATTAGTGCACAGTGAAGGTGAACATTTTCAGTTCTCATTAGTGCACAGTGAAGGTGAACATGTTGAGCTCTCATTAGTGCACAGTGAAGGTGAACATGTTCAGTTCTCATTAGTGCACAGTGAAGGTGAACATGTTGAGCTCTCATTAGTGCACAGTGAAGGTGAACATGTTGAGCTCTCATTAGTGCACAGTGAAGGTGAACATGTTGAGTTCTCATTAGTGCACAGTGAAGGTGAACATTTTCAGTTCTCATTAGTGCACAGTGAAGGTGAACATGTTGAGCTCTCATTAGTGCACAGTGAAGGTGAACATGTTGAGTTCTCATTAGTGCACAGTGAAGGTGAACATGTTGAGTTCTCATTAGTGCACAGTGAAGGTGAACATGTTGAGCTCTCATTAGTGCACAGTGAAGGTGAACATGTTGAGTTCTCATTAGTGCACAGTGAAGGTGAACATGTTGAGCTCTCATTAGTGCACAGTGAAGGTGAACATGTTCAGTTCTCATTAGTGCACAGTGAAGGTGAACATGTTCAGTTCTCATTAGTGCACAGTGAAGGTGAACATGTTCAGTTCTCATTAGTGCACAGTGAAGGTGAACATGTTGAGCTCTCATTAGTGCACAGTGAAGGTGAACATGTTGAGCTCTCATTAGTGCACAGTGAAGGTGAACATGTTGAGTTCTCATTAGTGCACAGTGAAGGTGAACATGTTGAGTTCTCATTAGTGCACAGTGAAGGTGAACATGTTGAGCTCTCATTAGTGCACAGTGAAGGTGAACATGTTGAGCTCTCATTAGTGCACAGTGAAGGTGAACATGTTCAGTTCTCATTAGTGCACAGTGAAGGTGAACATGTTCAGTTCTCATTAGTGCACAGTGAAGGTGAACATGTTCAGTTCTCATTAGTGCACAGTGAAGGTGAACATGTTGAGTTCTCATTAGTGCACAGTGAAGGTGAACATGTTGAGCTCTCATTAGTGCACAGTGAAGGTGAACATGTTGAGTTCTCATTAGTGCACAGTGAAGGTGAACATGTTGAGTTCTCATTAGTGCACAGTGAAGGTGAACATGTTGAGCTCTCATTAGTGCACAGTGAAGGTGAACATGTTGAGCTCTCATTAGTGCACAGTGAAGGTGAACATGTTGAGTTCTCATTAGTGCACAGTGAAGGTGAACATTTTCAGTTCTCATTAGTGCACAGTGAAGGTGAACATGTTGAGCTCTCATTAGTGCACAGTGAAGGTGAACATGTTGAGTTCTCATTAGTGCACAGTGAAGGTGAACATGTTGAGCTCTCATTAGTGCACAGTGAAGGTGAACATGTTGAGTTCTCATTAGTGCACAGTGAAGGTGAACATGTTGAGCTCTCATTAGTGCACAGTGAAGGTGAACATGTTGAGTTCTCATTAGTGCACAGTGAAGGTGAACATGTTGAGTTCTCATTAGTGCACAGTGAAGGTGAACATGTTGAGCTCTCATTAGTGCACAGTGAAGGTGAACATGTTGAGCTCTCATTAGTGCACAGTGAAGGTGAACATGTTGAGTTCTCATTAGTGCACAGTGAAGGTGAACATTTTCAGTTCTCATTAGTGCACAGTGAAGGTGAACATGTTGAGCTCTCATTAGTGCACAGTGAAGGTGAACATGTTGAGTTCTCATTAGTGCACAGTGAAGGTGAACATGTTGAGTTCTCATTAGTGCACAGTGAAGGTGAACATGTTGAGCTCTCATTAGTGCACAGTGAAGGTGAACATGTTGAGTTCTCATTAGTGCACAGTGAAGGTGAACATGTTGAGCTCTCATTAGTGCACAGTGAAGGTGAACATGTTCAGTTCTCATTAGTGCACAGTGAAGGTGAACATGTTCAGTTCTCATTAGTGCACAGTGAAGGTGAACATGTTCAGTTCTCATTAGTGCACAGTGAAGGTGAACATGTTGAGCTCTCATTAGTGCACAGTGAAGGTGAACATGTTGAGCTCTCATTAGTGCACAGTGAAGGTGAACATGTTGAGTTCTCATTAGTGCACAGTGAAGGTGAACATGTTGAGTTCTCATTAGTGCACAGTGAAGGTGAACATGTTGAGCTCTCATTAGTGCACAGTGAAGGTGAACATGTTGAGCTCTCATTAGTGCACAGTGAAGGTGAACATGTTCAGTTCTCATTAGTGCACAGTGAAGGTGAACATGTTCAGTTCTCATTAGTGCACAGTGAAGGTGAACATGTTCAGTTCTCATTAGTGCACAGTGAAGGTGAACATGTTGAGTTCTCATTAGTGCACAGTGAAGGTGAACATGTTGAGCTCTCATTAGTGCACAGTGAAGGTGAACATGTTGAGTTCTCATTAGTGCACAGTGAAGGTGAACATGTTGAGTTCTCATTAGTGCACAGTGAAGGTGAACATGTTGAGCTCTCATTAGTGCACAGTGAAGGTGAACATGTTGAGCTCTCATTAGTGCACAGTGAAGGTGAACATTTTCAGTTCTCATTAGTGCACAGTGAAGGTGAACATGTTGAGCTCTCATTAGTGCACAGTGAAGGTGAACATGTTGAGTTCTCATTAGTGCACAGTGAAGGTGAACATGTTGAGTTCTCATTAGTGCACAGTGAAGGTGAACATGTTGAGCTCTCATTAGTGCACAGTGAAGGTGAACATGTTGAGCTCTCATTAGTGCACAGTGAAGGTGAACATGTTGAGTTCTCATTAGTGCACAGTGAAGGTGAACATGTTGAGCTCTCATTAGTGCACAGTGAAGGTGAACATGTTGAGCTCTCATTAGTGCACAGTGAAGGTGAACATGTTGAGCTCTCATTGGTGCACAGTGAAGGTGAACATGTTGAGCTCTCATTAGTGCACAGTGAAGGTGAACATGTTGAGTTCTCATTAGTGCACAGTGAAGGTGAACATGTTCAGTTCTCATTAGTGCACAGTGAAGGTGAACATGTTCAGTTCTCATTAGTGCACAGTGAAGGTGAACATGTTGAGCTCTCATTAGTGCACAGTGAAGGTGAACATGTTCAGTTCTCATTAGTGCACAGTGAAGGTGAACATGTTGAGCTCTCATTAGTGCACAGTGAAGGTGAACATGTTGAGCTCTCATTAGTGCACAGTGAAGGTGAACATGTTGAGCTCTCATTAGTGCACAGTGAAGGTGAACATGTTCAGTTCTCATTAGTGCACAGTGAAGGTGAACATGTTGAGCTCTCATTAGTGCACAGTGAAGGTGAACATGTTCAGTTCTCATTAGTGCACAGTGAAGGTGAACATTTTCAGTTCTCATTAGTGCACAGTGAAGGTGAACATGTTGAGTTCTCATTAGTGCACAGTGAAGGTGAACATGTTGAGCTCTCATTAGTGCACAGTGAAGGTGAACATGTTCAGTTCTCATTAGTGCACAGTGAAGGTGAACATGTTCAGTTCTCATTAGTGCACAGTGAAGGTGAACATGTTCAGTTCTCATTAGTGCACAGTGAAGGTGAACATGTTGAGCTCTCATTAGTGCACAGTGAAGGTGAACATGTTGAGCTCTCATTAGTGCACAGTGAAGGTGAACATGTTGAGTTCTCATTAGTGCACAGTGAAGGTGAACATGTTGAGTTCTCATTAGTGCACAGTGAAGGTGAACATGTTGAGCTCTCATTAGTGCACAGTGAAGGTGAACATGTTGAGCTCTCATTAGTGCACAGTGAAGGTGAACATGTTGAGCTCTCATTAGTGCACAGTGAAGGTGAACATGTTGAGCTCTCATTAGTGCACAGTGAAGGTGAACATGTTGAGCTCTCATTAGTGCACAGTGAAGGTGAACATGTTGAGCTCTCATTAGTGCACAGTGAAGGTGAACATGTTGAGCTCTCATTAGTGCACAGTGAAGGTGAACATGTTGAGCTCTCATTAGTGCTCATGAGTTCTCGTTAGTGCGCGTGTGTCACCTCTCCTCGGGCTTGTGCTCGTGTAATGATCGCTGTTGGCAGTGAAACTTAGAGTCTCTGCATTACTAAAGCCTGCGGTGGAAACACTGCTCCACTTCTGCCGTACGTCTGCATGCTTATCATCACCCAGTGACCAGATACACACTACACACTGACTTACTTACTATTCAATGAAAATGTTAGTGGCAGACTCTTACAAAAAACGTTCATGTTTAACAGGTTATTTAAAATGGTATATAGCGATAAAGTATGTTTAATTAATACACTCGGGTTGATGCTGGGTTGTTTCAACCCAAATTTGGATCAAATATGGACAAACCCAAATGTTGGCTTAATTTTTAATCCAACTGTCTGATTTGTCCATATTTGACCCAAAATGTTATAACATTAAAAAGTAATTATTTAAAACTAAATCCATAAAATTACCCAATAAACATTGACAGAAACCTTTCATGTTCCACATAGAACCTTCGAGAAAGACATAGTTAGAGAACACATATTGATGGGGTAAGTTGTGTCAGTGGGAATCTGGCATTAGAGAGTGTATTATAGCCTTGTCAGCAGAATATGTCTGAGAATATAATACTTGTTTCGGAACGTTCAGAGAACAGTCAAAAGTAACATTCCCATTATGTTGGCAAAATGGAACGTTTCCTTAATGTTACGGATAAACTTTTCTAAAACATTAACAAGATGCTTAGAACATTCAGAAATGACGTTTTTATAACTTACTGGGAATGTTTTTGTTAGCTGGTTTGAAACTCTGTGTTGTAAAAAGCGCTGTATAAATAAAGGTGACTTGACTTGAGTATAATAACAGCTCATTTTGTGGCAATATATATAACAATCTACACAAAAATACTGGGTTGTTTCAACCCAAATCTGGGTCAAACATGGACAACCCAGCCATTGGGTTACATTTTTAAATTACATTTTTAACCACACGTTTGGGTTTGTCCATATGTGACCCAAAATTGTGTTAAAACAACCCAGCATTTTTTAGAGAGTAGTTATATTGTATTTATATGTCCGTAATCTTCCTCTCTAACGGGGAACTGAGTTCCATCGGAGGCGTTTGATCCTATTAAACCATGTTGCATTATTTTCCTATTATCACTGTATATAAATAATGGTCACTTGACTATAACAACAGCCCACTTTGTGGCAATATATAGAACAATCTACACTCTAAATAAATGCTGGGTTGTTTTTAAACCAAATTTGGGTCAAATATGGACAACTGCAGATGTTGGGTTACATTTTTTAATTACATTTACGTTTGGGTTTGTCCATATTTGACCCAAAATTGGGTTAAAACAACCCAGCATTTTTTAGAGTGTAGTAAATATGGACAAACCTACCCCTTGGGTTAAATTTTTAAATTACATTTTTAACCACATATTTGGGTTTGTCCATTTTTGACCCAAAATTGGTTTAAAACAACCCAGAGTGTATATTGTATTCATTCTGCCATAGTCTTCCTCTCTTGCTGAGTTGGTTCGGAGGCGTTTGATCCCTGTGTGCGTGTGGGTTGTGTCCCGCTCGGGGTCCAGTGTTGTGGGGGGTCATCGGCCCCGGGCCCCGCGGTTCGCCGGGCACAGGAGAGTTAATTGCTAGTTTGGAGGTTGACGCTGAGTGAAGGTGGCAGCCTGTGCGTAGAGAGCCAGTGAGATCTGCTGCATATTCACTCTGTCCGAGGCGATCGGCGCATCTGTCAGCGCTAGCCGCGCTCTAGCCGGACCCGTGCCGTAGCTCCGGGCCGCAGCCGCGCGCGCCGGACACTCACACGGGGCAGAAAGAGCCACATCGCATTTACAACTCAATTACAGCCACCTCGCCGGCCGAGAGCACCATGGTCACCACACAGATGTTTCACGAGGAAAAGCCTTTTCTTTGTCAGATCGGTTTGTTGTGCTGTCGAGAGACGAGATCCTGCAGCGATGCTCGAGAACTCGGATCCGAACGCGTGTTCCCGTCACGCACAGGTCTGCGCGCTCACCTGTGTCCGCTGATGTGTATCACGTATATCAGTGTGTTCGCTAATTATAGCCCTGAGATGTTCCCTCATCTTCTCATTCAGCTCAGAGTCAGTCACATCAAGGTTACAGTGGACCACTCGAACCGGCTTTACTTTCACCGCCATCAGAACAACAGCTCGTAAACACTGTGACCTCTGACCCCTGTGACCCCTGTGTGTGTGGCATCGGCCCGTTCCACTTTACACCTTGATTTGATTTGATTTATTAGACAAAAAAGTTGTGAAATAAACTCTTTTGTCAAGGATAACACAATAAAGTTACAAACTTATTTCCATTGCGGTCCTTGGTTGTTAAAAGTGATCAGTTGACTTAACTTAAAAAAATCTAGTAAACCCATTGCCTTAAAATTATTAAGTAAATAAACTTAATTAAGTTATGTGAACGACACTTAATTTCGATTAAGTATGAAGTTTCCTCATCTTCTCATTCAGCTCGGAGTCAGTCACATCAAGGTTACTTTCACCGCCATCAGAACAACAGCTCGTAAAGACTGTGACCCCGTGACCCCTGTGGGCCCTGTGTGTGTGGCATCGGCCCGTTCCCCTTTACACCTCGCTGTAAACACAGAACATGTTGCAGCTGTTAGACCCGTTTGCACACTGATGATCTTCAGACGCTGCGTCAGATTTGCATGAGGGGGAAGAGTACATTTGCATCTGAATTGTTCAAAATAAACATACAACCCAATCCTTGAGTGGTGAAACGTGCGGTACTGTTGACGAAAATACTCAAAATGTAATTAAAATGAATTAAAACAATCTGAAAATAAAACACCAAATATTGATAAGAATGTAATAGTATCCCAATTATACTAAATAACACTGATTCCTTTGACTTATTCATCTGTGGCCACCTTTTATTAATAATTTATGAAATGGTGGCTGTATGAATTTGTTCCCTTGTTTTAATTTAGTTCATTAATAAGTGGGGGGGGTTTTCTGCCCCAAACTGGACAAAAATACTATTTCAAAAGTGGGTAATTTTTTTCTCTATTCAATAACAAAACACACTACATTACAAATAAATGGATATTTTGTGCAGTTTGTAATTCTTCGTGTCAAAACATATTGTTTAAAGAGCCCCATTTTGTGCAGTTGATGTAGTTTCAGGCTCTACTAGAACAGGTTTCAGGCTCTACTAGAACAGGTTTTCCTGCTTGAATGTTGATTATTCTCCTCATATTCTCCATTGTTGCGGCTCCTCTCTTCCCAGTCTGTCAGTAACGCTCTGTTTACTTCCTGTCTCAATGAAGCCCCTCCTTCTGAAAGCACACTGTGCTCTGATTGGTCGGCTGGAGCAGTGTGTTGTGATTGGTCGAGCGCTTCGAGTGTGTTTGGGAAATGTCCCGCCCCTTTCCATATCCGCCAGTTTAACACACTACTAACTAACTCAACCAGGCCCCGCCCCTTTATTCTGCGCATTAATTATTATAATGAGGAAAATTGTGACGTGTTCGTTCCCGGAAGAAACTCAAGATACAATGGAGGCGTATCTGGAGACAGGCTCCACTGCTCTCATGTTTTACATATTTTAAGCAAAGTAACATTTCAGCAACAGTGTGAAAGTGAGCCGCACATAACAGGCACAACACCGCTATAAACATGAATATCTATTGACTAAACTTATCAGTTTTTAAACTCCTCAGTTTTGACTACGACACGGAAACACAACTCAATTGGAGTTAGACAACACGTGTCAGGACCTACTCATTGTCGTAATCATACTCTAGATCTAATATTATCACATGGAATAGATGTTGATGCCGTTGAAGTTCTGCAGCAGAGCGATGACATCTCAGATCATTATCTAGTCTCATATAAATTACATTTAGCCAAGGCTGCAAAGCCGACTCCGTGTTATAAATACGTTAGACCTATAACTTCTGCCACTAAAGATTGCTTTATCAATAATCTTCCTAATCAGTTTCATCATCTCAGCATCCCGGATAGCTTAGAAGAACTTGATATTGCAACAGAAACGTTTAACTCTCTCTTTTCCAGCACTTTAGACGCAGTTGCTCCGTTGCGCTTAAAGAAGATTAAAGAAAATAGCCCAACGCCGTGGTACAGCGAGCACACCCGGGCCCTTAAGAGAGCAGCCAGAAAAATGGAGCGCAACTGGAAGAAAACTAAACTAGAGGTATTTCGGATTTCGTGGAAAGAGAGCTCGATTGCTTACAGAGAGGCTTTAAAAGCTGCTAGATCTGCTTATTTTTCAACCCTATTAGAAGAAAATAAACATAATCCAAGGTATTTATTTGAAACAGTGGCTAAACTAACGAAAAAGAAAGCTTCAAGCTCAGAAGTGTCCAAGCAACACAGCAGTGATGACTTTATGAACTTCTTCACTTATAAGATTGATAATATCAGGGACAAAATTATAACTATGCAACCGTCTACCACAGTATCGCATCAGGAAGTGCATTGTAGTCTCCCTGAGGAAAAATTTGATTCATTTGTTGCTATAGGAGAGGAAGAATTCTGCAAACTCGTTAATTCATCTAAATCGACAACTTGTATGTTAGATCCTATACCGACTAAGCTACTGAAAGAGATGTTTCCAGAGGTCATATATCCTCTTCTTAATATCATTAATTCATCTTTGTCTCTAGGATACGTACCAAAAACCTTTAAACTGGCTATGATAAACCGCTTCTTAAAAAACCACAACTTGATCCTACAGAATTAGTCAATTACAGGCCGATCTCGAATCTGCCTTTTCTGTCAAAGATATTAGAAAAAGCAGTATCTTCACAACTGTGTTCCTTTCTAGAAAGAAATGATATCTGCGAGGATTTTCAGTCCGGATTTAGACCGTACCATAGCACTGAGACCGCTCTCATTAGAGTCACAAATGATTTGCTCTTATCATCCGATCGTGGTTGTATCTCTCTATTAGTGTTACTCGATCTTAGTGCTGCATTTGACACCATTCAAGGCTAGATTATTGTAATGCTCTATAGTGGTGGAACGGTACACAGAAGTCACGGTTCGGTTCATCCCTCGGTTCAGACATCACGGTTCGGTACGATTTCGGTACAATGGAGGGAAAAGCAAAACAAAAATGCAGAAGGCATTGTATTTTTTAAATAAGTTTTATTAATAAAGGCATAGAACCAGTTTATTTGTAGTGCACTGACAATAGTTTTATATAAGGAGTTTATTAATTAAATTAATAAAAAGACAAAAAGACCTTGCGATATGTTTGGTAATTGTACCTGAATTCAAAATTATTTTGCTATATTTCAGATCAATATATTTGTTTTCCTTCATTTTAATTAACATTATTAATTAACAATGTACATTATTCTCATCTGAATGATAAATAGTTGATTTCTGTATAAAATAATACTTCCATTAAAAACACATTAGATTTTCTTTTTTAATCAATGTAGAATGTGTAAGATTAGTGCTCCGAGGACAAGAAATGAAAACCAATGCAATATGATGAATGTCCAAAAGATGCAACCCACAGACTGTTTTGAAATGGGGTTGGATAAATATGTTTGTGTGTGTGTGTGTGTGTGTGTGTGTGTGATTTTGGTTGGGTGACAGTTGTAGGTCACAGTTTGACAAGAGTTTACAGTGTGAAGAAAGCACAATGTTGTGTTTTATTGCGAGTGTACACAAATATAAGTAAACACTTTGCAGGTTTAATGATCTGTATGAACAAAATGACGGAGTATGTTTTTTGTTTCCGCTGTTCGATCACGCCCGCGCCCCTCTCTCTCTCTCTCTCTCTCTCTCTCTCTCTCTCTCTCTCTCTCTCTCTCTCTCTCACACACACACTCACTCACACACTCCAGCATTGCAATCTTGACATCGCAGCCTGTTCATTATGCGGTCACACCAAACCCGAATAGAGCGTCAAATTCGCGTCTATCACGTCTAGTTCAACGCTAGTCCAAAGCGAATAGGACGCGCGTCTAAATTAAGCCAACGTTTGAAGTGAACGCGCGTTCAGAGCTAAGCCGATGGTACAGATTATGTGTAAAGAACCCGCGTCTCTAACAGTAGTTCTGCATTACATTAATTAATTTGCACGCGAGTTTAATTTATTTTTATACCGTGTATTCTCCGTGTAAATTCGTGCACCAAACCGTGACGCCCGTACCGTTTCGGTTCAATACGAATACATGTACCGTTCTACCCCTAATGCTCTACTGGGTGGTTGCCCTGCACGCTTAATAAACAAACTACAGCTAGTTCAAAACGCCGCAGCTCGAGTTCTTACCAGAACCAGGAAATATGACCATATTAGCCCGGTTCTGTCAACACTGCATTGGCTCCCTATTAAACATCGTATAAATTTTAAAATATTGATGATTACTTACAAAGCACTAAATGGTTTAGCTCCGCAGTACTTGAGCTAGCTCTTAACGCATTATAGTCCTTCACGTCTATTGCGATCTCAAAATTCCGGCCAGTTGATAATACCTAGAATATCTAAATCGACTGCCGGCGGTAGATCCTTTTCCTATTTAGCACCAAAACTTTGGAACAGTCTTCCTACCATTGTCCGGGAAGCAGACACACTCTGTCAGTTCAAAGCTAGACTAAAAACACATCTCTTTGCCCTAGCATACACATAACACACTATAGACTTCTATAATTCAATGTTAGGCTGCATAGATTAGGTCAGCCGGAACTGGGAACACTTCCCTTAAATCTTGATGTACTCGCTACATCATAAGAAGAATGGCATCTACGCTAATATTAGTGTCTTTGTTTATCCCGAGGTTTTCCCGCAGCCTGCCGGATCCAGGCCGTGTCCAGATCTGACGAAGGAGATCCGCCTGGACCCGATGACAATGCAGTGCTGAAGTGTCCACTATCCTCTCCCTATGGAGGATCCCTTTCCCACTCTACAGATAAAGCGTTGTGAATTCTGGCTCGCGTACCCCGAAGTGATAAAATAAAACAAAATTCTGTATCAAAATTTATAGGCAAGACAAGTAGTTTGTTTAGGCTGGGTTGTATGGAATTGCAAACCTGCGCACATATTTTCAAAAGCACATAACTATAGAATCAATTCTGAATGAGCATGTGAACGCCGTCAGCGTTAATCACAGGTTCGTGTTTAAAGTCTGTTTAGAGAGAACGGCGTCGTCTTAGTGGCCCCTAATTTAATAACAAATGATCATTTCAATGGAGGTGAATCAATCACAACTAACTTTAGCTGGAAATAACATTATTCAAGAACCGCTATAAAGCCCAAACAATCTCTGTTACTTTAAATTATATGTTTATCTCTGTAAAGCTGCTTTGAAACAATCCATTGTTAAAAGCACTATATTAATTGGGGGGGGGGACAGCGTTTCCACGTTTATCCACTTTGGAGAGCGTTTTCAAAAAGCTTAGTTTTCCTTAATAAACACGCCGTCTCAGTGTGAACACGAGAGAAAAGATGCATTTCAAACAAACACGTATTAGTGTGCACAAGGCATAGGGATTTAACACCTTAGCACCAGCTGTAACATTGCGACGGCTTTTTCTTCAGCTAATGTATAAATCAAGTTGTCGTGGTGAAATGTAGCACCTTTTATCCCTGTTATCCCTCGCTCCGCCGCGGGTCGAGCTTGAGCGGGGGACGAACCCTGCAGTTGATATTGTTTTAGAGTATATTTACTCAGCTGTAGTGGACTCATTACGGAGGCCTATTTCCCCTCTCTGCTCCGTTTCTCTCTCCTGCGCCGCTTGGGTTGGACGTTGGGAACAATAGGTGTGCAATTATCAGGAGCGGGGCCCGGAGCCGAGCTTTGATGTGGCTCTGGAGAGGGCTTGCACTCCGATGCTTTTCTGAAGCGTTATTAGCTCGCAAGCACAAAAGCCGGGCCATAAATAAGCGACTGGCAGCCACAATATGCTAGAAATAATGTTTATCCTGCAGGCAGAGGCTTTGGCCCTCATTAGTTCACTCAAAGCCACTTTGTCCCCCTGTCCGTCTCGTCCTCGACTTCATCTTCTGCGTGTGGAAGTCGCTGTGGTGATTGTTGTTGTCCGGCTGATGGTTAATATCAGCGTGACTGCTGTATTTAAAGGGGCAGTTCACCATAAAATTAACGTTTGTTTATCATTCACCTACAAAAGCATTCGACGAATAAAGCAGTTCTGAACATCTCCTTCCTGACTCATTATTTGCTCAAAAGTTACATCACTTAGAATAAAACATCAGAATTAGCATAAAAATGCAAAATAATTGTTCTTTTGAGGATAACTAACTGACTTGTTTAATTAAGCATCCAATGAAATGAGGTCATGTGTCATGTGAGGCGCAGTGCAGCAATGCAGAAGTGTTTGAAATGTTTGCTGTTAATCATTTTATTTTCATTCTTTATTAATGATCAATTTATCATTTCTAAATTAATTATTACATTATTTATGAACCAGTTACTGTTACGGCTATAGTGATGGACGCTTCCGCAACACTCTTCGTGAAGCTTGAAACCAGTGATTTGCAAGTCAGGTGATTTCAGCAAACGAGGCTTTGGTCATCCCTGTTCAATGCTTCGCCACTAGGGGGCGATGATCTCCGCGAGGTCCATGAAACACTGTCCGGATGGTTTTTTTGTCCGGATGGTTCTCAGATCAGTTTTATACATTTGTAGACATTTTAAAAATAAAAAGGAGAGTTGTTGCCGCTGCACTTGCACTGCTCTGACCAGCAGGGGTCACCAACGTGTGGCGTTTCCAGGGCTTCGAATCAGTCAATCGTTTGGCAAAGCGCTTGGTTCGATTGATTCAAAGTTTCGAAAGAAGAAATGAGGATCTAAATGCAGCTTTTTATTTTAATAAATCATATAATAACAGGCAAAAGCAGAGAGAGATCTAGGCAGGTGGAGCTGTGGGAGGAGGAGGATTTCAGAGGAACAACGACCAACTTACAGTCAATATTGTGTGTGTGTGTGTGTGTGTGTGTGAGTGTGTGCATGCGTGTGTGTGTGTGTTGGGGGGGGGGGGGAGTGTGTGTGTGTATGAGAGAGAGTGTGTGTGTGTGTGTGTGTGTGTGTGTGTGGGAGTGTGTGTGTGTGTGTGTGGGAGTGTGTGTGTGTGTGTGTGCGTGTGTGTGTGTGTGTGTGGGAATGTGTCTAAACCCACGTGACGGGTAGGGTTAGGGGCGGGGTCATTCGGACGAATTCAGGCTGTGTCCGAAATCTCCACTCAAACCACTACTCCCTAACCCCTATGTAGTGAGCTCACCAGCATAATAGAAACACCACTTTCGGACACAACTCGATCGTCTCTGGGCGCCGTTGATTACGGCATTACTGTCGCACTATTTAAACGCGCCATCATCTGTCAGCTGGTGCCGAGCCAGCTCTGGGCTAAATAGATCTTTTTTTAATAACTACATTACATTATATTGAGCTTATTTCTCCAAAATTGTAAAATTAAAAGTCATGTATGGCCGTTTCTGTTATAGTGCGTTACTCCACACATGATTATAACTTATAAACATAAATAAAAGAACATAACTTACATTTGTATGACAAATTCGTATTGTCGCGCTGCTCTCCTTGACGTCCATCCGCCATTTTTACGATCAGCGCAATGCATGATGGTATGTAGGGCTTGGGTTAGTGACCATCGGTTGTACACTACTTTTCAAAATGCATTCTGGATACATTCAATGGACTATATAGGGTATAATAATCATCACTATACATTCGGACAGCACTACAAAATGGCAAGCTCACTATATAGTCCACTATATAGTGAGTAGTGGGAGATTTCGGACACAGCCTCATACTAATTTGGTAACTCGTAAAATATGTACGATTTAGCAAAAATTAGGTTGAATTGTATGAATTGGTACGAATTAGCCACCTCGTAACATTCACAAAATGATCAAATTGAATGTGTGTTTAAAAAACTTCAGAGAACATGCAGAAATGACATTAATGGGAATGTTAGCAAAATTATCTTAGTATACATGTTGGTTATCTGGGAAGACCCGTCTCACATGTAGAGGACAGAGCCGTCTCACGTGTACAGGACAGACCCGTCTCACATGTAGAGGACAGACCCGTCTCACATGTAGAGGACAGAGCCGTCTCACGTGTACAGGACAGACCCGTCTCACATGTAGAGGACAGAGCCGTCTCACGTGTAGAGGACAGACCCGTCTCACATGTAGAGGACAGAGCCGTCTCACGTGTAGAGGACAGACCCGTCTCAGATGTAGAGGACAGAGCCGTCTCACGTGTACAGGACAGACCCGTCTCACATGTAGAGGACAGAGCCGTCTCACATGTAGAGGACAGAGCCGTCTCACGTGTAGAGGACAGACCCGTCTCAGATGTAGAGGACAGACCCGTCTCACATGTAGAGGACAGAGCCGTCTCACGTGTAGAGGACAGACCCGTCTCAGATGTAGAGGACAGAGCTGTCTCACGTGTACAGGACAGACCCGTCTCAGATGTAGAGGACAGAGCCGTCTCACGTGTAGAGGACAGACCCGTCTCACATGTAGAGGACAGAGCCGTCTCACGTGTAGAGGACAGACCCGTCTCACGTGTAGAGGACAGACCCGTCTCAGATGTAGAGGACAGACCCGTCTCACGTGTAGAGGACAGACCCGTCTCAGATGTAGAGGACAGAGCCGTCTCACGTGTAGAGGACAGACCCGTCTCACGTGTAGAGGACAGACCCGTCTCAGATGTAGAGGACAGACCCGTCTCACGTGTAGAGGACAGACCCGTCTCACGTGTAGAGGACAGACCCGTCTCAGATGTAGAGGACAGACCCGTCTCACGTGTAGAGGACAGACCCGTCTCAGATGTAGAGGACAGAGCCGTCTCACGTGTAGAGGACAGACCCGTCTCACGTGTAGAGGACAGACCCGTCTCAGATGTAGAGGACAGACCCGTCTCACGTGTAGAGGACAGACCCGTCTCACGTGTAGAGGACAGACCCGTCTCAGACGTAGAGGACAGACCCGTCTCACATGTAGAGGACAGACCCGTCTCATGTGTAGAGGACAGACCCGTCTCACGTGTAGAGGACAGACCCGTCTCAGATGTAGAGGACAGACCCGTCTCGCGTGTAGAGGACAGACCCGTCTCACGTGTAGAGGACAGACCCGTCTCACGTGTAGAGGACAGACCCGTCTCACGTGTAGAGGACAGACCCGTCTCAGATGTAGAGGACAGACCCGTCTCGCGTGTAGAGGACAGACCCGTCTCAGATGTAGAGGACAGAGCCGTCTCACGTGTAGAGGACAGACCCGTCTCACATGTAGAGGACAGAGCCGTCTCACGTGTAGAGGACAGACCCGTCTCACGTGTAGAGGACAGACCCGTCTCACGTGTAGAGGACAGACCCGTCTCAGATGTAGAGGACAGAGCCGTCTCACACGTAGAGGACAGACCCGTCTCACACGTAGAGGACAGACCCGTCTTACGTGTAGAGGACAGACCCGTCTCACGTGTAGAGGACAGACCCGTCTCACGTGTAGAGGACAGACCCGTCTCACGTGTAGAGGACAGACCCGTCTCACGTGTAGAGGACAGAGCCGTCTCACGTGTAGAGGACAGACCCGTCTCACGTGTAGAGGACAGACCCGTCTCACGTGTACAGGACAGACCCGTCTCACGTGTAGAGGACAGACCCGTCTCACTTGTAGAGGACAGACCCGTCTCACATGTAGAGGACAGACCCGTCTCACATGTAGAGGACAGACCCGTCTCACGTGTAGAGGACAGACCCGTCTCACGTGTAGAGGACAGACCCGTCTCACGTGTAGAGGACAGACCCGTCTCACGTGTAGAGGACAGACCCGTCTCACGTGTAGAGGACAGACCCGTCTCACGTGTAGAGGACAGACCCGTCTCACGTGTAGAGGACAGACCCGTCTCAGATGTAGAGGACAGACCCGTCTCACGTGTAGAGGACAGACCCGTCTCACGTGTAGAGGACAGACCCGTCTCACGTGTACAGGACAGACCCGTCTCACGTGTAGAGGAGAGACCCGTCTCACATGTACAGGACAGACCCGTCTCAGGTGTAGAGGACAGACCCGTCTCAGATGTAGAGGACAGACCCGTCTCACGTGTACAGGACAGACCCGTCTCACATGTAGAGGACAGAGCCGTCTCACGTGTAGAGGACAGACCCGTCTCAGATGTAGAGGACAGACCCGTCTCACGTGTAGAGGACAGACCCGTCTCACATGTAGAGGACAGACCCGTCTCACGTGTAGAGGACAGACCCGTCTCACATGTAGAGGACAGACCCGTCTCACGTGTAGAGGACAGACCCGTCTCACGTGTAGAGGACAGACCCGTCTCACGTGTAGAGGACAGACCCGTCTCACGTGTAGAGGACAGACCCGTCTCACGTGTACAGGACAGACCCGTCTCAGGTGTAGAGGACAGACCCGTCTCAGATGTAGAGGACAGAGCCGTCTCACGTGTAGAGGACAGAGCCGTCTCACGTGTAGAGGACAGACCCGTCTCACGTGTAGAGGACAGACCCGTCTCACGTGTAGAGGACAGACCCGTCTCAGATGTAGAGGACAGACCCGTCTCACGTGTAGAGGACAGACCTGTCTCACATGTAGAGGACAGACCCGTCTCACGTGTAAAGGACAGACCCGTCTCAGATGTAGAGGACAGACCCGTCTCACGTGTAGAGGACAGACCCGTCTCACGTGTAGAGGACAGACCCGTCTCAGATGTAGAGGACAGACCCGTCTCGCGTGTAGAGGACAGACCCGTCTCAGATGTAGAGGACAGAGCCGTCTCACGTGTAGAGGACAGACCCGTCTCACATGTAGAGGACAGAGCCGTCTCACGTGTAGAGGACAGGCCCGTCTCACGTGTAGAGGACAGACCCGTCTCAGATGTAGAGGACAGAGCCGTCTCACACGTAGAGGACAGACCCGTCTCACATGTAGAGGACAGACCCGTCTCAGGTGTAGAGGACAGACCCGTCTCACGTGTAGAGGACAGACCCGTCTCACGTGTAGAGGACAGACCCGTCTCACGTGTAGAGGACAGACCCGTCTCACGTGTAGAGGACAGACCCGTCTCACGTGTAGAGGACAGACCCGTCTCACATGTAGAGGACAGACCCGTCTCACGTGTAGAGGATAGACCCGTCTCACGTGTAGAGGACAGAGCCGTCTCACGTATAGAGGACAGACCCGTCTCACGTGTAGAGGACAGACCCGTACTCACGTGTACAGGACAGACCCGTCTCACGTGTAGAGGACAGACCCGTCTCACTTGTAGAGGACAGACCCGTCTCACATGTAGAGGACAGACCCGTCTCACATGTAGAGGACAGACCCGTCTCACGTGTAGAGGACAGACCCGTCTCACATGTAGAGGACAGACCCGTCTCACGTGTAGAGGACAGACCCGTCTCACGTGTAGAGGACAGACCCGTCTCACGTGTAGAGGACAGACCCGTCTCACGTGTAGAGGACAGACCCGTCTCACGTGTAGAGGACAGACCCGTCTCAGATGTAGAGGACAGACCCGTCTCACGTGTAGAGGACAGACCCGTCTCACGTGTACAGGACAGACCCGTCTCACGTGTAGAGGACAGACCCGTCTCAGATGTAGAGGACAGACCCGTCTCACGTGTAGAGGACAGACCCGTCTCACGTGTACAGGACAGACCCGTCTCACGTGTAGAGGACAGACCCGTCTCACATGTAGAGGACAGACCCGTCTCAGGTGTAGAGGACAGACCCGTCTCAGATGTAGAGGACAGACCCGTCTCACGTGTACAGGACAGACCCGTCTCACATGTAGAGGACAGAGCCGTCTCACGTGTAGAGGACAGACCCGTCTCAGATGTAGAGGACAGACCCGTCTCACGTGTAGAGGACAGACCCGTCTCACGTGTAGAGGACAGACCCGTCTCACGTGTAGAGGACAGACCCGTCTCACATGTAGAGGACAGACCCGTCTCACGTGTAGAGGACAGACCCGTCTCACGTGTAGAGGACAGACCCGTCTCACGTGTAGAGGACAGACCCGTCTCACGTGTAGAGGACAGACCCGTCTCACATGTAGAGGACAGACCCGTCTCACGTGTAGAGGACAGACCCGTCTCACGTGTAGAGGACAGACCCGTCTCAGGTGTAGAGGACAGACCCGTCTCAGATGTAGAGGACAGAGCCGTCTCACGTGTAGAGGACAGAGCCGTCTCACGTGTAGAGGACAGACCCGTCTCACGTGTAGAGGACAGACCCGTCTCACGTGTAGAGGACAGACCCGTCTCACGTGTAGAGGACAGACCCGTCTCAGATGTAGAGGACAGACCCGTCTCACGTGTAGAGGACAGACCCGTCTCACGTGTAGAGGACAGACCCGTCTCAGGTGTAGAGGACAGACCCGTCTCAGATGTAGAAGACAGAGCCGTCTCACGTGTAGAGGACAGAGCCGTCTCACGTGTAGAGGACAGACCCGTCTCACGTGTAGAGGACAGACCCGTCTCACATGTAGTGGACAGACCCGTCTCACGTGCAGACCCGTCTCACGTGTAGAGGACAGACCCGTCTCACGTGTAGAGGACAGACCCGTCTCAGATGTAGAGGACAGACCCGTCTCACATGTAGAGGACAGACCCGTCTCAGATGTAGAGGACAGACCCGTCTCACGTGTAGAGGACAGACCCGTCTCACATGTAGAGGACAGACCCGTCTCACGTGTAGAGGACAGACCCGTCTCACGTGTAGAGGACAGACCCGTCTCACGTGTAGAGGACAGAGCCGTCTCACGTGTAGAGGACAGAGCCGTCTCACGTGTAGAGGACAGAGCCGTCTCACGTGTAGAGGACAGAGCCGTCTCACGTGTAGAGGACAGAGCCGTCTCACGTGTAGAGGACAGACCCGTCTCACGTGTAGAGGACAGACCCGTCTCACGTGTAGAGGACAGACCCGTCTCACGTGTAGAGGACAGACCCGTCTCACGTGTAGAGGACAGACCCGTCTCACGTGTAGAGGACAGACCCGTCTCACGTGTAGAGGACAGACCCTTCTCACGTGTAGAGGACAGAGCCGTCTCACGTGTAGAGGACAGAGCCGTCTCACGTGTAGAGGACAGACCCTTCTCACGTGTAGAGGACAGAGCCGTCTCACGTGTAGAGGACAGAGCCGTCTCACGTGTAGAGGACAGACCCGTCTCACGTGTAGAGGACAGACCCGTCTCACGTGTAGAGGACAGACCCGTCTCACGTGTAGAGGACAGACCCGTCTCACGTGTAGAGGACAGACCCGTCTCACGTGTAGAGGACAGACCCTTCTCACGTGTAGAGGACAGAGCCGTCTCACATGTAGAGGACAGAGCCGTCTCACATGTAGAGGACAGACCCGTCTCACGTGTAGAGGACAGACCCGTCTCACGTGTAGAGGACAGAGCCGTCTCACGTGTAGAGGACAGACCCGTCTCACGTGTAGAGGACAGACCCGTCTCACGTGTAGAGGACAGACCCGTCTCAGATGTAGAGGACAGAGCCGTCTCACACGTAGAGGACAGACCCGTCTCACACGTAGAGGACAGACCCGTCTTACGTGTAGAGGACAGACCCGTCTCACGTGTAGAGGACAGACCCGTCTCACGTGTAGAGGACAGACCCGTCTCACGTGTAGAGGACAGACCCGTCTCACGTGTAGAGGACAGAGCCGTCTCACGTGTAGAGGACAGACCCGTCTCACGTGTAGAGGACAGACCCGTCTCACGTGTACAGGACAGACCCGTCTCACGTGTAGAGGACAGACCCGTCTCACGTGTAGAGGACAGACCCGTCTCACGTGTAGAGGACAGACCCGTCTCACGTGTAGAGGACAGACCCGTCTCAGATGTAGAGGACAGACCCGTCTCACGTGTAGAGGACAGACCCGTCTCACGTGTAGAGGACAGACCCGTCTCACGTGTACAGGACAGACCCGTCTCACGTGTAGAGGACAGACCCGTCTCACGTGTACAGGACAGACCCGTCTCAGGTGTAGAGGACAGACCCGTCTCAGATGTAGAGGACAAACCCGTCTCACGTGTACAGGACAGACCCGTCTCACATGTAGAGGACAGAGCCGTCTCACGTGTAGAGGACAGACCCGTCTCAGATGTAGAGGACAGACCCGTCTCACGTGTAGAGGACAGACCCGTCTCACATGTAGAGGACAGACCCGTCTCACGTGTAGAGGACAGACCCGTCTCACATGTAGAGGACAGACCCGTCTCACGTGTAGAGGACAGACCCGTCTCACGTGTAGAGGACAGACCCGTCTCACGTGTAGAGGACAGACCCGTCTCACGTGTAGAGGACAGACCCGTCTCACGTGTACAGGACAGACCCGTCTCAGGTGTAGAGGACAGACCCGTCTCAGATGTAGAGGACAGAGCCGTCTCACGTGTAGAGGACAGAGCCGTCTCACGTGTAGAGGACAGACCCGTCTCACGTGTAGAGGACAGACCCGTCTCACGTGTAGAGGACAGACCCGTCTCAGATGTAGAGGACAGACCCGTCTCACGTGTAGAGGACAGACCTGTCTCACATGTAGAGGACAGACCCGTCTCACGTGTAGAGGACAGACCCGTCTCAGATGTAGAGGACAGACCCGTCTCACGTGTAGAGGACAGACCCGTCTCACGTGTAGAGGACAGACCCGTCTCAGATGTAGAGGACAGACCCGTCTCGCGTGTAGAGGACAGACCCGTCTCAGATGTAGAGGACAGAGCCGTCTCACGTGTAGAGGACAGACCCGTCTCACATGTAGAGGACAGAGCCGTCTCACGTGTAGAGGACAGACCCGTCTCACGTGTAGAGGACAGACCCGTCTCAGATGTAGAGGACAGAGCCGTCTCACACGTAGAGGACAGACCCGTCTCACATGTAGAGGACAGACCCGTCTCAGGTGTAGAGGACAGACCCGTCTCACGTGTAGAGGACAGACCCGTCTCACGTGTAGAGGACAGACCCGTCTCACGTGTAGAGGACAGACCCGTCTCACGTGTAGAGGACAGACCCGTCTCACGTGTAGAGGACAGACCCGTCTCACATGTAGAGGACAGACCCGTCTCACGTGTAGAGGATAGACCCGTCTCACGTGTAGAGGACAGAGCCGTCTCACGTATAGAGGACAGACCCGTCTCACGTGTAGAGGACAGACCCGTACTCACGTGTACAGGACAGACCCGTCTCACGTGTAGAGGACAGACCCGTCTCACTTGTAGAGGACAGACCCGTCTCACATGTAGAGGACAGACCCGTCTCACATGTAGAGGACAGACCCGTCTCACGTGTAGAGGACAGACCCGTCTCACATGTAGAGGACAGACCCGTCTCACGTGTAGAGGACAGACCCGTCTCACGTGTAGAGGACAGACCCGTCTCACGTGTAGAGGACAGACCCGTCTCACGTGTAGAGGACAGACCCGTCTCACGTGTAGAGGACAGACCCGTCTCAGATGTAGAGGACAGACCCGTCTCACGTGTAGAGGACAGACCCGTCTCACGTGTACAGGACAGACCCGTCTCACGTGTAGAGGACAGACCCGTCTCAGATGTAGAGGACAGACCCGTCTCACGTGTAGAGGACAGACCCGTCTCACGTGTACAGGACAGACCCGTCTCACGTGTAGAGGACAGACCCGTCTCACATGTAGAGGACAGACCCGTCTCAGGTGTAGAGGACAGACCCGTCTCAGATGTAGAGGACAGACCCGTCTCACGTGTACAGGACAGACCCGTCTCACATGTAGAGGACAGAGCCGTCTCACGTGTAGAGGACAGACCCGTCTCAGATGTAGAGGACAGACCCGTCTCACGTGTAGAGGACAGACCCGTCTCACGTGTAGAGGACAGACCCGTCTCACGTGTAGAGGACAGACCCGTCTCACATGTAGAGGACAGACCCGTCTCACGTGTAGAGGACAGACCCGTCTCACGTGTAGAGGACAGACCCGTCTCACGTGTAGAGGACAGACCCGTCTCACGTGTAGAGGACAGACCCGTCTCACATGTAGAGGACAGACCCGTCTCACGTGTAGAGGACAGACCCGTCTCACGTGTAGAGGACAGACCCGTCTCAGGTGTAGAGGACAGACCCGTCTCAGATGTAGAGGACAGAGCCGTCTCACGTGTAGAGGACAGAGCCGTCTCACGTGTAGAGGACAGACCCGTCTCACGTGTAGAGGACAGACCCGTCTCACGTGTAGAGGACAGACCCGTCTCACGTGTAGAGGACAGACCCGTCTCAGATGTAGAGGACAGACCCGTCTCACGTGTAGAGGACAGACCCGTCTCACGTGTAGAGGACAGACCCGTCTCAGGTGTAGAGGACAGACCCGTCTCAGATGTAGAGGACAGACCCGTCTCACGTGTAGAGGACAGAGCCGTCTCACGTGTAGAGGACAGACACGTCTCACGTGTAGAGGACAGACCCGTCTCACATGTAGAGGACAGACCCGTCTCACGTGCAGACCCGTCTCACGTGTAGAGGACAGACCCGTCTCACGTGTAGAGGACAGACCCGTCTCAGATGTAGAGGACAGACCCGTCTCACATGTAGAGGACAGACCCGTCTCAGATGTAGAGGACAGAGCCGTCTCACGTGTAGAGGACAGACCCGTCTCACGTGTAGAGGATAGACCCGTCTCACGTGTAGAGGACAGACCCGTCTCACGTGTAGAGGACAGACCCGTCTCACGTGTAGAGGACAGAGCCGTCTCACGTGTAGAGGACAGAGCCGTCTCACGTGTAGAGGACAGAGCCGTCTCACGTGTAGAGGACAGAGCCGTCTCACGTGTAGAGGACAGAGCCGTCTCACGTGTAGAGGACAGACCCGTCTCACGTGTAGAGGACAGACCCGTCTCACGTGTAGAGGACAGACCCGTCTCACGTGTAGAGGACAGACCCGTCTCACGTATAGAGGACAGACCCGTCTCACGTGTAGAGGACAGACCCGTCTCACGTGTAGAGGACAGACCCTTCTCACGTGTAGAGGACAGAGCCGTCTCACGTGTAGAGGACAGAGCCGTCTCACGTGTAGAGGACAGAGCCGTCTCACGTGTAGAGGACAGACCCGTCTCACGTGTAGAGGACAGACCCTTCTCACGTGTAGAGGACAGAGCCGTCTCACGTGTAGAGGACAGAGCCGTCTCACGTGTAGAGGACAGAGCCGTCTCACGTGTAGAGGACAGACCCGTCTCACGTGTAGAGGACAGACCCGTCTCACGTGTAGAGGACAGACCCTTCTCACGTGTAGAGGACAGAGCCGTCTCACGTGTAGAGGACAGAGCCGTCTCACGTGTAGAGGACAGAGCCGTCTCACGTGTAGAGGACAGACCCGTCTCACGTGTAGAGGACAGACCCGTCTCACGTGTAGAGGACAGACCCGTCTCACGTGTAGAGGACAGACCCGTCTCACGTGTAGAGGACAGACCCGTCTCACGTGTAGAGGACAGACCCGTCTCACGTGTAGAGGACAGACCCTTCTCACGTGTAGAGGACAGAGCCGTCTCACATGTAGAGGACAGAGCCGTCTCACATGTAGAGGACAGACCCGTCTCACGTGTACAGGACAGACCCGTCTCACGTGTAGAGGACAGACCCGTCTCAGGTGTAGAGGACAGACCCGTCTCACGTGTAGAGGACAGACCCGTCTCACGTGTAGAGGACAGACCCGTCTCACATGTAGAGGACAGACCCGTCTCACGTGTAGAGGACAGACCCGTCTCACGTGTAGAGGACAGACCCGTCTCACATGTAGAGGACAGACCCGTCTCACATGTACAGGACAGACCCGTCTCACGTGTAGAGGACAGACCCGTCTCAGGTGTAGAGGACAGACCCGTCTCACGTGTAGAGGACAGACCCGTCTCACGTGTAGAGGACAGACCCGTCTCACATGTAGAGGACAGACCCGTCTCAGGTGTAGAGGACAGAGCCGTCTCACGTGTAGAGGACAGACCCGTCTCACGTGTAGAGGACAGACACGTCTCACGTGTAGAGGACAGACCCGTCTCACGTGTAGAGGACAGAGCCGTCTCACGTGTAGAGGACAGAGCCGTCTCACGTGTAGAGGACAGACCCGTCTCACGTGTAGAGGACAGACCCGTCTCACGTGTAGAGGACAGAGCCGTCTCACGTGTAGAGGACAGAGCCGTCTCACGTGTAGAGGACAGAGCCGTCTCACGTGTAGAGGACAGACCCGTCTCACGTGTAGAGGACAGACCCGTCTCACGTGTAGAGGACAGACCCGTCTCACGTGTAGAGGACAGACCCGTCTCACGTGTAGAGGACAGACCCGTCTCACGTGTAGAGGACAGAGCCGTCTCACGTGTAGAGGACAGAGCCGTCTCACGTGTAGAGGACAGACCCGTCTCACGTGTAGAGGACAGAGCCGTCTCACGTGTAGAGGACAGACCCGTCTCACGTGTAGAGGACAGACCCGTCTCACGTGTAGAGGACAGACCCGTCTCACGTGTAGAGGACAGACCCGTCTCACGTGTAGAGGACAGACCCGTCTCACGTGTAGAGGACAGACCCGTCTCACGTGTAGAGGACAGACCCGTCTCACGTGTACAGGACAGACCCGTCTCACGTGTAGAGGACAGACCCGTCTCACATGTAGAGGACAGACCCGTCTCAGGTGTAGAGGACAGACCCGTCTCAGATGTAGAGGACAGACCCGTCTCACGTGTACAGGACAGACCCGTCTCACATGTAGAGGACAGAGCCGTCTCACGTGTAGAGGACAGACCCGTCTCAGATGTAGAGGACAGACCCGTCTCACGTGTAGAGGACAGACCCGTCTCACGTGTAGAGGACAGACCCGTCTCACGTGTAGAGGACAGACCCGTCTCACATGTAGAGGACAGACCCGTCTCACGTGTAGAGGACAGACCCGTCTCACGTGTAGAGGACAGACCCGTCTCACGTGTAGAGGACAGACCCGTCTCACGTGTACAGGACAGACCCGTCTCAGGTGTAGAGGACGGACCCGTCTCAGATGTAGAGGACAGAGCCGTCTCACATGTAGAGGACAGACCCGTCTCACGTGTAGAGGACAGACCCGTCTCACGTGTAGAGGACAGAGCCGTCTCACATGTAGAGGACAGACCCGTCTCACGTGTAGAGGACAGAGCCGTCTCACATGTAGAGGACAGAGCCGTCTCACGTGTAGAGGACAGACCCGTCTCACGTGTAGAGGACAGACCCGTCTCAGATGTAGAGGACAGACCCGTCTCACGTGTAGAGGACAGACCCGTCTCACGTGTAGAGGACAGACCCGTCTCACGTGTACAGGACAGACCCGTCTCACGTGTAGAGGACAGACCCGTCTCACATGTAGAGGACAGACCCGTCTCACGTGTACAGGACAGACCCGTCTCACGTGTAGAGGACAGACCCGTCTCACGTGTACAGGACAGACCCGTCTCACTTGTAGAGGACAGAGCCGTCTCACGTGTAGAGGACAGACCCGTCTCAGATGTAGAGGACAGACCCGTCTCACGTGTAGAGGACAGACCCGTCTCACGTGTAGAGGACAGACCCGTCTCACGTGTAGAGGACAGACCCGTCTCACGTGTAGAGGACAGACCCGTCTCACGTGTAGAGGACAGACCCGTCTCACGTGTAGAGGACAGACCCGTCTCACGTGTAGAGGACAGACCCGTCTCACGTGTAGAGGACAGACCCGTCTCACATGTAGAGGACAGACCCGTCTCACGTGTAGAGGACAGACCCGTCTCACGTGTACAGGACAGACCCGTCTCAGGTGTAGAGGACGGACCCGTCTCAGATGTAGAGGACAGAGCCGTCTCACGTGTAGAGGACAGAGCCGTCTCACGTGTAGAGGACAGACCCGTCTCACGTGTAGAGGACAGACCCGTCTCACGTGTAGAGGACAGAGCCGTCTCACGTGTAGGGGACAGAGCCGTCTCACGTGTAGAGGACAGAGCCGTCTCACGTGTTGAGGACAGAGCCGTCTCACGTGTAGAGGACAGACCCGTCTCACGTGTAGAGGACAGACCCGTCTCACGTGTAGAGGACAGACCCGTCTCACGTGTAGAGGACAGACCCGTCTCACGTGTAGAGGACAGACCCGTCTCACGTGTAGAGGACAGAGCCGTCTCACATGTAGAGGACAGACCCGTCTCACGTGTAGAGGACAGAGCCGTCTCACATGTAGAGGACAGAGCCGTCTCACGTGTAGAGGACAGACCCGTCTCACGTGTAGAGGACAGAGCCGTCTCACATGTAGAGGACAGACCCGTCTCACATGTAGAGGACAGACCCGTCTCACGTGTAGAGGACAGACCCGTCTCACGTGTAGAGGACAGACCCGTCTCACGTGTAGAGGACAGACCTGTCTCACGTGTAGAGGACAGACCCGTCTCAGATGTAGAGGACAGACCCGTCTCACATGTAGAGGACAGACCCGTCTCACATGTAGAGGACAGACCCGTCTCACGTGTAGAGGACAGACCCGTCTCACGTGTAGAGGACAGACCCGTCTCACGTGTAGAGGACAGACCCGTCTCACGTGTAGAGGACAGACCCGTCTCAGATGTAGAGGACAGACCCGTCTCAGATGTAGAGGACAGACCCGTCTCACATGTAGAGGACAGACCCGTCTCAGGTGTAGAGGACAGACCCGTCTCAGATGTAGAGGACAGAGCCGTCTCACGTGTAGAGGACAGAGCCGTCTCACATGTAGAGGACAGACCCGTCTCACGTGTAGAGGACAGACCCGTCTCAGATGTAGAGGACAGAGCCGTCTCACGTGTAGAGGACAGAGCCGTCTCACGTGTAGAGGACAGACCCGTCTCACGTGTAGAGGACAGACCCGTCTCACGTGTAGAGGACAGACCCGTCTCACGTGTAGAGGACAGAGCCGTCTCACGTGTAGAGGACAGAGCCGTCTCACGTGTAGAGGACAGAGCCGTCTCACGTGTAGAGGACAGACCCGTCTCACGTGTAGAGGACAGACCCGTCTCACGTGTAGAGGACAGACCCGTCTCACGTGTAGAGGACAGACCCGTCTCACGTGTAGAGGACAGACCCGTCTCACGTGTAGAGGACAGAGCCGTCTCACGTGTAGAGGACAGACCCGTCTCACGTGTAGAGGACAGAGCCGTCTCACGTGTAGAGGACAGACCCGTCTCACGTGTAGAGGACAGACCCGTCTCACGTGTAGAGGACAGACCCGTCTCACGTGTAGAGGACAGACCCGTCTCACGTGTAGAGGACAGACCTGTCTCACGTGTAGAGGACAGACCCGTCTCAGATGTAGAGGACAGACCCGTCTCACGTGTAGAGGACAGACCCGTCTCACGTGTAGAGGACAGACCCGTCTCACGTGTAGAGGACAGACCCGTCTCACGTGTAGAGGACAGACCCGTCTCACGTGTAGAGGACAGACCCGTCTCACGTGTAGAGGACAGACCCGTCTCAGATGTAGAGGACAGACCCGTCTCAGATGTAGAGGACAGACCCGTCTCACATGTAGAGGACAGACCCGTCTCAGGTGTAGAGGACAGACCCGTCTCAGATGTAGAGGACAGAGCCGTCTCACGTGTAGAGGACAGAGCCGTCTCACGTGTAGAGGACAGACCCGTCTCACGTGTAGAGGACAGACCCGTCTCACATGTAGAGGACAGACCCGTCTCACGTGCAGACCCGTCTCACGTGTAGAGGACAGACCCGTCTCACGTGTAGAGGACAGACCCGTCTCAGATGTAGAGGACAGACCCGTCTCAGATGTAGAGGACAGACCCGTCTCACATGTAGAGGACAGACCCGTCTCAGGTGTAGAGGACAGACCCGTCTCAGATGTAGAGGACAGAGCCGTCTCACGTGTAGAGGACAGAGCCGTTTCACGTGTAGAGGACAGACCCGTCTCACGTGTAGAGGACAGACCCGTCTCACGTGTAGAGGACAGACCCGTCTCACGTGTAGAGGACAGACCCGTCTCACATGTA
The DNA here is from genome assembly GCA_030578255.1 of Tiaroga cobitis. NCBI lineage: Eukaryota > Metazoa > Chordata > Actinopteri > Cypriniformes > Leuciscidae > Tiaroga > Tiaroga cobitis. Next base: position 719,002 of record CM060595.1, read on the forward strand.
GAGGACAGAGCCGTCTCACGTGTAGAGGACAGAGCCGTCTCACGTGTAGAGGACAGAGCCGTCTCACATGTAGAGGACAGACCCGTCTCACGTGTAGAGGACAGACCCGTCTCACGTGTAGAGGACAGACCCGTCTCACGTGTAGAGGACAGACCCGTCTCACGTGTAGAGGACAGAGCCGTCTCACGTGTAGAGGACAGAGCCGTCTCACGTGTAGAGGACAGACCCGTCTCACGTGTAGAGGACAGACCCGTCTCAGGTGTAGAGGACAGACCCGTCTCACGTGTAGAGGACAGAGCCGTCTCACGTGTAGAGGACAGAGCCGTCTCACGTGTAGAGGACAGAGCCGTCTCACGTGTAGAGGACAGAGCCGTCTCACGTGTAGAGGACAGAGCCGTCTCACGTTTAGAGGACAGACCCGTCTCACATGTAGAGGACAGAGCCGTCTCACATGTAGAGGACAGACCCGTCTCACGTGTAGAGGACAGACCCGTCTCACGTGTAGAGAAAACAGACCCGTCTCACGTGTAGAGGACAGACCCGTCTCACGTGTAGAGGACAGACCCGTCTCACGTGTAGAGGACAGACCCTTCTCACGTGTAGAGGACAGAGCCGTCTCACATGTAGAGGACAGAGCCGTCTCACGTGTAGAGGACAGAGCCGTCTCACGTGTAGAGGACAGACCCGTCTCACGTGTAGAGGACAGACCCGTCTCACATGTAGAGGACAGACCCGTCTCACGTGTAGAGGACAGACCCGTCTCACGTGTAGAGGACAGACCCGTCTCACGTGTAGAGGACAGACCCGTCTCACGTGTAGAGGACAGACCCGTCTCACGTGTAGAGGACAGACCCGTCTCACGTGTAGAGGACAGACCCGTCTCACGTGTAGAGGACAGACCCGTCTCACTTGTAGAGGACAGACCCGTCTCACATGTAGAGGACAGACCCGTCTCACTTGTAGAGGACAGACCCGTCTCACATGTAGAGGACAGACCCGTCTCACATGTAGAGGACAGACCCGTCTCACGTGTAGAGGACAGACCCGTCTCACGTGTAGAGGACAGACCCGTCTCACGTGTAGAGGACAGACCCGTCTCACGTGTAGAGGACAGACCCGTCTCACATGTAGAGGACAGACCCGTCTCACGTGTAGAGGACAGACCCGTCTCACGTGTACAGGACAGACCCGTCTCAGGTGTAGAGGACAGACCCGTCTCAGATGTAGAGGACAGAGCCGTCTCACGTGTAGAGGACAGAGCCGTCTCACGTGTAGAGGACAGACCCGTCTCACGTGTAGAGGACAGACCCGTCTCACGTGTAGAGGACAGACCCGTCTCACGTGTAGAGGACAGACCCGTCTCACGTGTAGAGGACAGAGCCGTCTCACGTGTAGGGGACAGAGCCGTCTCACGTGTAGAGGACAGAGCCGTCTCACGTGTTGAGGACAGAGCCGTCTCACGTGTAGAGGACAGACCCGTCTCACGTGTAGAGGACAGACCCGTCTCACGTGTAGAGGACAGACCCGTCTCACGTGTAGAGGACAGACCCGTCTCACGTGTAGAGGACAGACCCGTCTCACGTGTAGAGGACAGACCCTTCTCACGTGTAGAGGACAGAGCCGTCTCACATGTAGAGGACAGAGCCGTCTCACGTGTAGAGGACAGAGCCGTCTCACGTGTAGAGGACAGACCCTTCTCACGTGTAGAGGACAGACCCGTCTCACATGTAGAGGACAGACCCGTCTCACGTGTAGAGGACAGACCCGTCTCACGTGTAGAGGACAGACCCGTCTCACGTGTAGAGGACAGACCCGTCTCACGTGTAGAGGACAGACCCGTCTCACGTGTAGAGGACAGACCCGTCTCACGTGTAGAGGACAGACCCGTCTCACGTGTAGAGGACAGACCCGTCTCACTTGTAGAGGACAGACCCGTCTCACATGTAGAGGACAGACCCGTCTCACGTGTAGAGGACAGACCCGTCTCACATGTAGAGGACAGACCCGTCTCACATGTAGAGGACAGACCCGTCTCACGTGTAGAGGACAGACCCGTCTCACGTGTAGAGGACAGACCCGTCTCACGTGTAGAGGACAGACCCGTCTCACGTGTAGAGGACAGACCCGTCTCACATGTAGAGGACAGACCCGTCTCACGTGTAGAGGACAGACCCGTCTCACGTGTACAGGACAGACCCGTCTCAGGTGTAGAGGACAGACCCGTCTCAGATGTAGAGGACAGAGCCGTCTCACGTGTAGAGGACAGAGCCGTCTCACGTGTAGAGGACAGACCCGTCTCACGTGTAGAGGACAGACCCGTCTCACGTGTAGAGGACAGAGCCGTCTCACATGTAGAGGACAGACCCGTCTCACATGTAGAGGACAGACCCGTCTCACGTGTAGAGGACAGACCCGTCTCACGTGTAGAGGACAGACCCGTCTCACGTGTAGAGGACAGACCCGTCTCACGTGTAGAGGACAGACCCGTCTCAGATGTAGAGGACAGACCCGTCTCACATGTAGAGGACAGACCCGTCTCACATGTAGAGGACAGACCCGTCTCACGTGTAGAGGACAGACCCGTCTCACGTGTAGAGGACAGACCCGTCTCACGTGTAGAGGACAGACCCGTCTCACGTGTAGAGGACAGACCCGTCTCAGATGTAGAGGACAGACCCGTCTCAGATGTAGAGGACAGACCCGTCTCACATGTAGAGGACAGACCCGTCTCAGGTGTAGAGGACAGACCCGTCTCAGATGTAGAGGACAGAGCCGTCTCACGTGTAGAGGACAGAGCCGTCTCACATGTAGAGGACAGACCCGTCTCACGTGTAGAGGACAGACCCGTCTCAGATGTAGAGGACAGAGCCGTCTCACGTGTAGAGGACAGAGCCGTCTCACGTGTAGAGGACAGACCCGTCTCACGTGTAGAGGACAGACCCGTCTCACGTGTAGAGGACAGACCCGTCTCACGTGTAGAGGACAGAGCCGTCTCACGTGTAGAGGACAGAGCCGTCTCACGTGTAGAGGACAGAGCCGTCTCACGTGTAGAGGACAGACCCGTCTCACGTGTAGAGGACAGACCCTTCTCACGTGTAGAGGACAGACCCGTCTCACGTGTAGAGGACAGACCCGTCTCACGTGTAGAGGACAGACCCGTCTCACGTGTAGAGGACAGAGCCGTCTCACGTGTAGAGGACAGACCCGTCTCACGTGTAGAGGACAGAGCCGTCTCACGTGTAGAGGACAGACCCGTCTCACGTGTAGAGGACAGACCCGTCTCACGTGTAGAGGACAGACCCGTCTCACGTGTAGAGGACAGACCCGTCTCACGTGTAGAGGACAGACCTGTCTCACGTGTAGAGGACAGACCCGTCTCAGATGTAGAGGACAGACCCGTCTCACGTGTAGAGGACAGACCCGTCTCACGTGTAGAGGACAGACCCGTCTCACGTGTAGAGGACAGACCCGTCTCACGTGTAGAGGACAGACCCGTCTCACGTGTAGAGGACAGACCCGTCTCACGTGTAGAGGACAGACCCGTCTCAGATGTAGAGGACAGACCCGTCTCAGATGTAGAGGACAGACCCGTCTCACATGTAGAGGACAGACCCGTCTCAGGTGTAGAGGACAGACCCGTCTCAGATGTAGAGGACAGAGCCGTCTCACGTGTAGAGGACAGAGCCGTCTCACGTGTAGAGGACAGACCCGTCTCACGTGTAGAGGACAGACCCGTCTCACATGTAGAGGACAGACCCGTCTCACGTGCAGACCCGTCTCACGTGTAGAGGACAGACCCGTCTCACGTGTAGAGGACAGACCCGTCTCAGATGTAGAGGACAGACCCGTCTCAGATGTAGAGGACAGACCCGTCTCACATGTAGAGGACAGACCCGTCTCAGGTGTAGAGGACAGACCCGTCTCAGATGTAGAGGACAGAGCCGTCTCACGTGTAGAGGACAGAGCCGTTTCACGTGTAGAGGACAGACCCGTCTCACGTGTAGAGGACAGACCCGTCTCACGTGTAGAGGACAGACCCGTCTCACGTGTAGAGGACAGACCCGTCTCACATGTAGAGGACAGAGCCGTCTCACGTGTAGAGGACAGAGCCGTCTCACGTGTAGAGGACAGAGCCGTCTCACATGTAGAGGACAGACCCGTCTCACGTGTAGAGGACAGACCCGTCTCACGTGTAGAGGACAGACCCGTCTCACGTGTAGAGGACAGACCCGTCTCACGTGTAGAGGACAGAGCCGTCTCACGTGTAGAGGACAGAGCCGTCTCACGTGTAGAGGACAGACCCGTCTCACGTGTAGAGGACAGACCCGTCTCAGGTGTAGAGGACAGACCCGTCTCACGTGTAGAGGACAGAGCCGTCTCACGTGTAGAGGACAGAGCCGTCTCACGTGTAGAGGACAGAGCCGTCTCACGTGTAGAGGACAGAGCCGTCTCACGTGTAGAGGACAGAGCCGTCTCACGTTTAGAGGACAGACCCGTCTCACATGTAGAGGACAGAGCCGTCTCACATGTAGAGGACAGACCCGTCTCACGTGTAGAGGACAGACCCGTCTCACGTGTAGAGAAAACAGACCCGTCTCACGTGTAGAGGACAGACCCGTCTCACGTGTAGAGGACAGACCCGTCTCACGTGTAGAGGACAGACCCTTCTCACGTGTAGAGGACAGAGCCGTCTCACATGTAGAGGACAGAGCCGTCTCACGTGTAGAGGACAGAGCCGTCTCACGTGTAGAGGACAGACCCGTCTCACGTGTAGAGGACAGACCCGTCTCACATGTAGAGGACAGACCCGTCTAACGTGTAGAGGACAGACCCGTCTCACGTGTAGAGGACAGACCCGTCTCACATGTAGAGGACAGACCCGTCTCACGTGTAGAGGACAGACCCGTCTCACGTGTAGAGGACAGACCCGTCTCACGTGTAGAGGACAGACCCGTCTCACGTGTAGAGGACAGACCCGTCTCACTTGTAGAGGACAGACCCGTCTCACATGTAGAGGACAGACCCGTCTCACGTGTAGAGGACAGACCCGTCTCACATGTAGAGGACAGACCCGTCTCACATGTAGAGGACAGACCCGTCTCACGTGTAGAGGACAGACCCGTCTCACGTGTAGAGGACAGACCCGTCTCACGTGTAGAGGACAGACCCGTCTCACGTGTAGAGGACAGACCCGTCTCACATGTAGAGGACAGACCCGTCTCACGTGTAGAGGACAGACCCGTCTCACGTGTACAGGACAGACCCGTCTCAGGTGTACAGGACAGACCCGTCTCAGATGTAGAGGACAGAGCCGTCTTACGTGTAGAGGACAGAGCCGTCTCACGTGTAGAGGACAGACCCGTCTCACGTGTAGAGGACAGACCCGTCTCACGTGTAGAGGACAGACCCGTCTCACGTGTAGAGGACAGACCTGTCTCACGTGTAGAGGACAGACCCGTCTCAGATGTAGAGGACAGACCCGTCTCACATGTAGAGGACAGACCCGTCTCACATGTAGAGGACAGACCCGTCTCACGTGTAGAGGACAGACCCGTCTCACGTGTAGAGGACAGACCCGTCTCACGTGTAGAGGACAGACCCGTCTCACGTGTAGAGGACAGACCCGTCTCAGATGTAGAGGACAGACCCGTCTCAGATGTAGAGGACAGACCCGTCTCACATGTAGAGGACAGACCCGTCTCAGGTGTAGAGGACAGACCCGTCTCAGATGTAGAGGACAGAGCCGTCTCACGTGTAGAGGACAGAGCCGTCTCACATGTAGAGGACAGACCCGTCTCACGTGTAGAGGACAGACCCGTCTCAGATGTAGAGGACAGAGCCGTCTCACGTGTAGAGGACAGAGCCGTCTCACGTGTAGAGGACAGACCCGTCTCACGTGTAGAGGACAGACCCGTCTCACGTGTAGAGGACAGACCCGTCTCACGTGTAGAGGACAGAGCCGTCTCACGTGTAGAGGACAGAGCCGTCTCACGTGTAGAGGACAGACCCGTCTCACGTGTAGAGGACAGACCCGTCTCACGTGTAGAGGACAGACCCGTCTCACGTGTAGAGGACAGACCCGTCTCACGTGTAGAGGACAGACCCGTCTCACGTGTAGAGGACAGACCCGTCTCACGTGTAGAGGACAGAGCCGTCTCACGTGTAGAGGACAGACCCGTCTCACGTGTAGAGGACAGAGCCGTCTCACGTGTAGAGGACAGACCCGTCTCACGTGTAGAGGACAGACCCGTCTCACGTGTAGAGGACAGACCCGTCTCACGTGTAGAGGACAGACCCGTCTCACGTGTAGAGGACAGACCTGTCTCACGTGTAGAGGACAGACCCGTCTCAGATGTAGAGGACAGACCCGTCTCACGTGTAGAGGACAGACCCGTCTCACGTGTAGAGGACAGACCCGTCTCACGTGTAGAGGACAGAGCCGTCTCACGTGTAGAGGACAGACCCGTCTCACGTGTAGAGGACAGACCCGTCTCACATGTAGAGGACAGACCCGTCTCACGTGTAGAGGACAGACCCGTCTCACGTGTAGAGGACAGACCCGTCTCACATGTAGAGGACAGACCCGTCTCACGTGTAGAGGACAGACCCGTCTCACGTGTAGAGGACAGACCCGTCTCACGTGTAGAGGACAGACCCGTCTCACGTGTAGAGGACAGACCCGTCTCACTTGTAGAGGACAGACCCGTCTCACATGTAGAGGACAGACCCGTCTCACGTGTAGAGGACAGACCCGTCTCACATGTAGAGGACAGACCCGTCTCACATGTAGAGGACAGACCCGTCTCACGTGTAGAGGACAGACCCGTCTCACGTGTAGAGGACAGACCCGTCTCACGTGTAGAGGACAGACCCGTCTCACGTGTAGAGGACAGACCCGTCTCACATGTAGAGGACAGACCCGTCTCACGTGTAGAGGACAGACCCGTCTCACGTGTACAGGACAGACCCGTCTCAGGTGTAGAGGACAGACCCGTCTCAGATGTAGAGGACAGAGCCGTCTCACGTGTAGAGGACAGAGCCGTCTCACGTGTAGAGGACAGACCCGTCTCACGTGTAGAGGACAGACCCGTCTCACGTGTAGAGGACAGACCCGTCTCACGTGTAGAGGACAGACCCGTCTCACGTGTAGAGGACAGAGCCGTCTCACGTGTAGGGGACAGAGCCGTCTCACGTGTAGAGGACAGAGCCGTCTCACGTGTTGAGGACAGAGCCGTCTCACGTGTAGAGGACAGACCCGTCTCACGTGTAGAGGACAGACCCGTCTCACGTGTAGAGGACAGACCCGTCTCACGTGTAGAGGACAGACCCGTCTCACGTGTAGAGGACAGACCCGTCTCACGTGTAGAGGACAGACCCTTCTCACGTGTAGAGGACAGAGCCGTCTCACATGTAGAGGACAGAGCCGTCTCACGTGTAGAGGACAGAGCCGTCTCACGTGTAGAGGACAGACCCGTCTCACGTGTAGAGGACAGACCCGTCTCACATGTAGAGGACAGACCCGTCTCACGTGTAGAGGACAGACCCGTCTCACGTGTAGAGGACAGACCCGTCTCACATGTAGAGGACAGACCCGTCTCACGTGTAGAGGACAGACCCGTCTCACGTGTAGAGGACAGACCCGTCTCACGTGTAGAGGACAGACCCGTCTCACGTGTAGAGGACAGACCCGTCTCACTTGTAGAGGACAGACCCGTCTCACATGTAGAGGACAGACCCGTCTCACGTGTAGAGGACAGACCCGTCTCACATGTAGAGGACAGACCCGTCTCACATGTAGAGGACAGACCCGTCTCACGTGTAGAGGACAGACCCGTCTCACGTGTAGAGGACAGACCCGTCTCACGTGTAGAGGACAGACCCGTCTCACGTGTAGAGGACAGACCCGTCTCACATGTAGAGGACAGACCCGTCTCACGTGTAGAGGACAGACCCGTCTCACGTGTACAGGACAGACCCGTCTCAGGTGTAGAGGACAGACCCGTCTCAGATGTAGAGGACAGAGCCGTCTCACGTGTAGAGGACAGAGCCGTCTCACGTGTAGAGGACAGACCCGTCTCACGTGTAGAGGACAGACCCGTCTCACGTGTAGAGGACAGACCCGTCTCACGTGTAGAGGACAGAGCCGTCTCACGTGTAGGGGACAGAGCCGTCTCACGTGTAGAGGACAGAGCCGTCTCACGTGTTGAGGACAGAGCCGTCTCACGTGTAGAGGACAGACCCGTCTCACGTGTAGAGGACAGACCCGTCTCACGTGTAGAGGACAGACCCGTCTCACGTGTAGAGGACAGACCCGTCTCACGTGTAGAGGACAGACCCGTCTCACGTGTAGAGGACAGAGCCGTCTCACATGTAGAGGACAGACCCGTCTCACGTGTAGAGGACAGAGCCGTCTCACATGTAGAGGACAGAGCCGTCTCACGTGTAGAGGACAGACCCGTCTCACGTGTAGAGGACAGACCCGTCTCACATGTAGAGGACAGACCCGTCTCACATGTAGAGGACAGACCCGTCTCACATGTAGAGGACAGACCCGTCTCACGTGTAGAGGACAGACCCGTCTCACGTGTAGAGGACAGACCCGTCTCACGTGTAGAGGACAGACCCGTCTCACGTGTAGAGGACAGACCCGTCTCACATGTAGAGGACAGACCCGTCTCACGTGTAGAGGACAGACCCGTCTCACGTGTACAGGACAGACCCGTCTCAGGTGTAGAGGACAGACCCGTCTCAGATGTAGAGGACAGAGCCGTCTCACGTGTTGAGGACAGAGCCGTCTCACGTGTAGAGGACAGACCCGTCTCACGTGTAGAGGACAGACCCGTCTCACGTGTAGAGGACAGACCCGTCTCACGTGTAGAGGACAGACCCGTCTCACGTGTAGAGGACAGAGCCGTCTCACATGTAGAGGACAGACCCGTCTCACGTGTAGAGGACAGAGCCGTCTCACATGTAGAGGACAGACCCGTCTCACGTGTAGAGGACAGAGCCGTCTCACATGTAGAGGACAGACCCGTCTCACATGTAGAGGACAGACCCGTCTCACGTGTAGAGGACAGACCCGTCTCACGTGTAGAGGACAGACCCGTCTCACGTGTAGAGGACAGACCTGTCTCACGTGTAGAGGACAGACCCGTCTCAGATGTAGAGGACAGACCCGTCTCACATGTAGAGGACAGACCCGTCTCACATGTAGAGGACAGACCCGTCTCACGTGTAGAGGACAGACCCGTCTCACGTGTAGAGGACAGACCCGTCTCACGTGTAGAGGACAGACCCGTCTCAGATGTAGAGGACAGACCCGTCTCAGATGTAGAGGACAGACCCGTCTCACATGTAGAGGACAGACCCGTCTCAGGTGTAGAGGACAGACCCGTCTCAGATGTAGAGGACAGAGCCGTCTCACGTGTAGAGGACAGAGCCGTCTCACGTGTAGAGGACAGACCCGTCTCACGTGTAGAGGACAGACCCGTCTCAGATGTAGAGGACAGAGCCGTCTCACGTGTAGAGGACAGAGCCGTCTCACGTGTAGAGGACAGACCCGTCTCACGTGTAGAGGACAGACCCGTCTCACGTGTAGAGGACAGACCCGTCTCACGTGTAGAGGACAGACCCGTCTCACGTGTAGAGGACAGAGCCGTCTCACGTGTAGAGGACAGAGCCGTCTCACGTGTAGAGGACAGAGCCGTCTCACGTGTAGAGGACAGACCTGTCTCACGTGTAGAGGACAGACCCGTCTCACGTGTAGAGGACAGACCCGTCTCACGTGTAGAGGACAGACACGTCTCACGTGTAGAGGACAGACCCGTCTCACGTGTAGAGGACAGAGCCGTCTCACGTGTAGAGGACAGACCCGTCTCACGTGTAGAGGACAGAGCCGTCTCACATGTAGAGGACAGACCCGTCTCACATGTAGAGGACAGACCCGTCTCACGTGTAGAGGACAGACCCGTCTCACGTGTAGAGGACAGACCCGTCTCACGTGTAGAGGACAGACCCGTCTCACGTGTAGAGGACAGACCCATCTCAGATGTAGAGGACAGACCCGTCTCACATGTAGAGGACAGACCCGTCTCACGTGTAGAGGACAGACCCGTCTCACGTGTAGAGGACAGACCCGTCTCACGTGTAGAGGATAGACCCGTCTCACGTGTAGAGGACAGACCCGTCTCACGTGTAGAGGACAGACCCGTCTCAGATGTAGAGGACAGACCCGTCTCAGATGTAGAGGACAGACCCGTCTCACATGTAGAGGACAGACCCGTCTCAGGTGTAGAGGACAGACCCGTCTCAGATGTAGAGTACAGAGCCGTCTCACGTGTAGAGGACAGACCCGTCTCACGTGTAGAGGACAGACCCGTCTCACGTGTAGAGGACAGACCCTTCTCACGTGTAGAGGACAGAGCCGTCTCACATGTAGAGGACAGACCCGTCTCACATGTAGAGGACAGACCCGTCTCACATGTAGAGGACAGACCCGTCTCACATGTAGAGGACAGACCCGTCTCACGTGTAGAGGACAGACCCGTCTCACGTGTACAGGACAGACCCGTCTCAGGTGTAGAGGACAGACCCGTCTCAGATGTAGAGGACAGAGCCGTCTCACGTGTTGAGGACAGAGCCGTCTCACGTGTAGAGGACAGACCCGTCTCACGTGTAGAGGACAGACCCGTCTCACGTGTAGAGGACAGACCCGTCTCACGTGTAGAGGACAGACCCGTCTCACGTGTAGAGGACAGACCCGTCTCACGTGTAGAGGACAGAGCCGTCTCACATGTAGAGGACAGACCCGTCTCACGTGTAGAGGACAGAGCCGTCTCACATGTAGAGGACAGACCCGTCTCACGTGTAGAGGACAGAGCCGTCTCACATGTAGAGGACAGACCCGTCTCACATGTAGAGGACAGACCCGTCTCACATGTAGAGGACAGACCCGTCTCACATGTAGAGGACAGACCCGTCTCACGTGTAGAGGACAGACCCGTCTCACGTGTAGAGGACAGACCCGTCTCACGTGTAGAGGACAGACCCGTCTCAGATGTAGAGGACAGACCCGTCTCAGATGTAGAGGACAGACCCGTCTCACATGTAGAGGACAGACCCGTCTCAGGTGTAGAGGACAGACCCGTCTCAGATGTAGAGGACAGAGCCGTCTCACGTGTAGAGGACAGAGCCGTCTCACGTGTAGAGGACAGACCCGTCTCACGTGTAGAGGACAGACCCGTCTCAGATGTAGAGGACAGAGCCGTCTCACGTGTAGAGGACAGAGCCGTCTCACGTGTAGAGGACAGACCCGTCTCACGTGTAGAGGACAGACCCGTCTCACGTGTAGAGGACAGACCCGTCTCACGTGTAGAGGACAGACCCGTCTCACGTGTAGAGGACAGAGCCGTCTCACGTGTAGAGGACAGAGCCGTCTCACGTGTAGAGGACAGAGCCGTCTCACGTGTAGAGGACAGACCTGTCTCACGTGTAGAGGACAGACCCGTCTCACGTGTAGAGGACAGACCCGTCTCACGTGTAGAGGACAGACACGTCTCACGTGTAGAGGACAGACCCGTCTCACGTGTAGAGGACAGAGCCGTCTCACGTGTAGAGGACAGACCCGTCTCACGTGTAGAGGACAGAGCCGTCTCACATGTAGAGGACAGACCCGTCTCACATGTAGAGGACAGACCCGTCTCACGTGTAGAGGACAGACCCGTCTCACGTGTAGAGGACAGACCCGTCTCACGTGTAGAGGACAGACCCGTCTCACGTGTAGAGGACAGACCCATCTCAGATGTAGAGGACAGACCCGTCTCACATGTAGAGGACAGACCCGTCTCACGTGTAGAGGACAGACCCGTCTCACGTGTAGAGGACAGACCCGTCTCACGTGTAGAGGATAGACCCGTCTCACGTGTAGAGGACAGACCCGTCTCACGTGTAGAGGACAGACCCGTCTCAGATGTAGAGGACAGACCCGTCTCAGATGTAGAGGACAGACCCGTCTCACATGTAGAGGACAGACCCGTCTCAGGTGTAGAGGACAGACCCGTCTCAGATGTAGAGTACAGAGCCGTCTCACGTGTAGAGGACAGAGCCGTCTCACGTGTAGAGGACAGACCCGTCTCACATGTAGAGGACAGACCCGTCTCACGTGCAGACCCGTCTCACGTGTAGAGGACAGACCCGTCTCACGTGTAGAGGACAGACCCGTCTCAGATGTAGAGGACAGACCCGTCTCAGATGTAGAGGACAGACCCGTCTCACATGTAGAGGACAGACCCGTCTCAGGTGTAGAGGACAGACCCGTCTCAGATGTAGAGGACAGAGCCGTCTCACGTGTAGAGGACAGACCCGTCTCACGTGTAGAGGACAGACCCGTCTCACATGTAGAGGACAGACCCGTCTCACGTGTAGAGGACAGACCCGTCTCACATGTAGAGGACAGAGCCGTCTCACGTGTAGAGGACAGAGCCGTCTCACGTGTAGAGGACAGAGCCGTCTCACATGTAGAGGACAGACCCGTCTCACGTGTAGAGGACAGACCCGTCTCACGTGTAGAGGACAGACCCGTCTCACGTGTAGAGGACAGACCCGTCTCACGTGTAGAGGACAGAGCCGTCTCACGTGTAGAGGACAGACCCGTCTCACGTGTAGAGGACAGACCCGTCTCACGTGTAGAGGACAGACCCGTCTCAGGTGTAGAGGACAGAGCCGTCTCACGTGTAGAGGACAGAGCCGTCTCACGTGTAGAGGACAGAGCCGTCTCACGTGTAGAGGACAGAGCCGTCTCACGTGTAGAGGACAGAGCCGTCTCACGTGTAGAGGACAGAGCCGTCTCACGTTTAGAGGACAGACCCGTCTCACATGTAGAGGACAGAGCCGTCTCACGTGTAGAGGACAGACCCGTCTCACGTGTAGAGGACAGACCCGTCTCACGTGTAGAGGACAGACCCGTCTCACGTGTAGAGGACAGACCCGTCTCACGTGTAGAGGACAGACCCTTCTCACGTGTAGAGGACAGAGCCGTCTCACATGTAGAGGACAGAGCCGTCTCACATGTAGAGGACAGAGCCGTCTCACGTGTAGAGGACAGACCCGTCTCACGTGTAGAGGACAGACCCGTCTCACATGTAGAGGACAGACCCGTCTCACGTGTAGAGGACAGACCCGTCTCACGTGTAGAGGACAGACCCGTCTCACATGTAGAGGACAGACCCGTCTCACGTGTAGAGGACAGACCCGTCTCACGTGTAGAGGACAGACCCGTCTCACATGTAGAGGACAGACCCGTCTCACGTGTAGAGGACAGACCCGTCTCACGTGTAGAGGACAGACCCGACCCGTCTCACGTGTAGAGGACAGACCCGTCTCACATGTAGAGGACAGACCCGTCTCACGTGTAGAGGACAGACCCGTCTCACGTGTAGAGGACAGACCCGTCTCACATGTAGAGGACAGACCCGTCTCACGTGTAGAGGACAGACCCGTCTCACGTGTAGAGGACAGACCCGTCTCACATGTAGAGGACAGACCCGTCTCACGTGTAGAGGACAGACCCGTCTCACATGTAGAGGACAGACCCGTCTCACATGTAGAGGACAGACCCGTCTCACGTGTAGAGGACAGACCCGTCTCACGTGTAGAGGACAGACCCGTCTCACATGTAGAGGACAGACCCGTCTCACGTGTAGAGGACAGACCCGTCTCACGTGTACAGGACAGACCCGTCTCAGGTGTAGAGGACAGACCCGTCTCAGATGTAGAGGACAGAGCCGTCTCACGTGTAGAGGACAGAGCCGTCTCACGTGTAGAGGACAGACCCGTCTCACGTGTAGAGGACAGACCCGTCTCACGTGTAGAGGACAGACCCGTCTCACGTGTAGAGGACAGACCGTCTCACGTGTAGAGGACAGAGCCGTCTCACGTGTAGAGGACAGAGCCGTCTCACGTGTAGAGGACAGAGCCGTCTCACGTGTAGAGGACAGAGCCGTCTCACGTGTAGAGGACAGAGCCGTCTCACGTGTAGAGGACAGACCCGTCTCACGTGTAGAGGACAGACCCTTCTCACGTGTAGAGGACAGAGCCGTCTCACATGTAGAGGACAGAGCCGTCTCACATGTAGAGGACAGAGCCGTCTCACATGTAGAGGACAGAGCCGTCTCACGTGTAGAGGACAGAGCCGTCTCACGTGTAGAGGACAGACCCGTCTCACGTGTAGAGGACAGACCCGTCTCACGTGTAGAGGACAGACCCGTCTCACGTGTAGAGGACAGACCCGTCTCACATGTAGAGGACAGGCCCGTCTCACGTGTAGAGGACAGACCCGTCTCACGTGTAGAGGACAGACCCGTCTCACATGTAGAGGACAGACCCGTCTCACGTGTAGAGGACAGACCCGTCTCACGTGTAGAGGACAGACCCGTCTCACATGTAGAGGACAGACCCGTCTCACGTGTAGAGGACAGACCCGTCTCACGTGTACAGGACAGACCCGTCTCAGGTGTAGAGGACAGACCCGTCTCAGATGTAGAGGACAGAGCCGTCTCACGTGTAGAGGACAGAGCCGTCTCACGTGTAGAGGACAGACCCGTCTCACGTGTAGAGGACAGACCCGTCTCACGTGTAGAGGACAGACCCGTCTCACGTGTAGAGGACAGACCCGTCTCACGTGTAGAGGACAGACCCGTCTCACGTGTAGAGGACAGACCCTTCTCACGTGTAGAGGACAGACCCGTCTCACGTGTAGAGGACAGACCCGTCTCACATGTAGAGGACAGGCCCGTCTCACGTGTAGAGGACAGACCCGTCTCACGTGTAGAGGACAGACCCGTCTCAGATGTAGAGGACAGAGCCGTCTCACGTGTAGAGGACAGAGCCGTCTCACGTGTAGAGGACAGACCCGTCTCACGTGTAGAGGACAGACCCGTCTCACGTGTAGAGGACAGAGCCGTCTCACGTGTAGAGGACAGAGCCGTCTCACGTGTAGAGGACAGACCCGTCTCACGTGTAGAGGACAGACCCGTCTCACGTGTAGAGGACAGACCCGTCTCACGTGTAGAGGACAGACCCGTCTCACATGTAGAGGACAGGCCCGTCTCACGTGTAGAGGACAGACCCGTCTCACGTGTAGAGGACAGACCCGTCTCACATGTAGAGGACAGACCCGTCTCACGTGTAGAGGACAGACCCGTCTCACATGTAGAGGACAGACCCGTCTCACATGTAGAGGACAGACCCGTCTCACGTGTAGAGGACAGACCCGTCTCACGTGTACAGGACAGACCCGTCTCAGGTGTAGAGGACAGACCCGTCTCAGATGTAGAGGACAGAGCCGTCTCACGTGTAGAGGACAGAGCCGTCTCACGTGTAGAGGACAGACCCGTCTCACGTGTAGAGGACAGACCCGTCTCACGTGTAGAGGACAGACCCGTCTCACGTGTAGAGGACAGACCCGTCTCACGTGTAGAGGACAGACCCGTCTCACGTGTAGAGGACAGACCCGTCTCACGTGTAGAGGACAGACCCGTCTCAGATGTAGAGGACAGACCCGTCTCACGTGTAGAGGATCGTCCTGCTGAAGCTTCTGGAGCCGAGGACACGAGCCGTTCCCGTTGTGAAGGACCACAAGAAATACAAATGCTTGAGAAAATAACTCTAATATCATATGTGACCCGGTCTCAGTGTGTTCTGTTGTGCTGTGGATGTTGTGTGAGATGTGCATGAGCTTAATCATGATTCAAAACAATCACAATTTCAGTTCCTTAACATTTAATTATTTTCTGCAATTCAGCATTTTTTAAAACACTTGAATTTCTTTATTTGTTCATTTTTAATTCATGTTCACATGTTACTTTATATAAACATTTAAAATAATGTATTAGTAGGTCTACATGTAGAAATTAATGTATGATAATGAATGTAGGAATTGTTCATTATTAATTCACATTAGATGTAGAACTGTTTCATTTTAATATCAGCGAACAATAATGCTCTGCCAAGACTCTCAAAGTTAAGAACAAACATCCAGTATTTACTAATTAATAATTCTCAACAAAAAAAAGCACACAAAAAAAATTCTGAAATATTAGTTGGACGTTTTTAATAAAGTTAAAAGTTACTTAAAAAAGTAAACGTTCCCAAAACATTTGAAGAGTGATAACATTTCATGTTTAACGTTGGTAGGTATAACAAAAAAAAAAATAACAAAAAAAAGTTTTTAAAACATTTTAAAAACTGGATGTTTTATCCGTTCAGAGAACATTCAGAAATAACGTTTTCATTACTTCATAAGGGAAACGTTTGCAAAATGTTCTTTAAAATAATGTTGGTGGAAACCTGTTTCCATTCAAAGAGGATCAACGTATTAAAGAAAAGGAGATCATTTCTGCTTTATTCCAGAGTCTGAATGAACTGGAGACAAAACTAGCAGACAAATGTGGAAATGTAGTTTTGACAAGCGGAAATATGATCGTCCAAGCAGGATTTTAATAACATGAGTCGAGTGTGGCAAATATTATTCTGAAGGCAGCCAGCTGATGTGTGTGTAAACGCAT
>CM060595.1:743063-750563 GCA_030578255.1 Tiaroga cobitis
TTCTCCCGCAGCCCTCACTCGTCCTGCTCGCCACAGTAAACATGACTCGCACCGTTCTCCCGCAGCCCTCACTCGTCCTGCTCGCCACAGTAAACATGACTCGCGCCGTTCTCCCGCAGCCCTCACTCGTCCTGCTCGCCACAGTAAACATGACTCGCACCGTTCTCCCGCGGCCCTCACTCGTCCTGCTCGCCACAGTAAACATGACTCGCACCGTTCTCCCGCGGCCCTCACTCGTCCTGCTCGCTACAGTAAACATGACTCACGGCGTTCTCCCGCGGCCCTCACTCGTCCTGCTCGCCACAGTAAACATAATGAATGGCGACTGTAGAACGCAAAAGCCGAATCCCGGACATTTTGGGCGATCTCGAAATCCCGGGCAGACTCATCACGGAGACTCACTAGACTAGCCTAGACTTGTTGTTTAACTACTGCGCTCTGTTACCGGTAGGCGTGGCCTCCTAGGGCAGCGAAGCAAGTGCATTCTGGGAGTTGTTGTCTTTCATCCACATAAGCCAAAAATACATTTTCTGGCTTTTCTCAGTCTAGAAAGCTCCAAATTCAAAAATAATTTCACATTTCTTCTACATAAATGACCCATTTTAAATACACATTCATCTTTCCAGAGGTGAAGTATCCCTTTAAGCTCTTAAATTACAGAAATCATTACCGAGAAGTTACAATTTTTTTTATAATATATTCTAATAAATAGAAATATTAGCAGTGGATGCAATGCTTTAAACACTTTTCCTGAGGAATGCTGGGTTTTAATGTTTTAACTACAGCGAGGAAATATCCCCTATATAGTGCACTATGTGTCTTTCAGCATGTAGAAAACAGTAAATGCGTGAACAAGTGACCGATGTCAGCGGCCGCTTCAGCGCCTGTTCATAATGTAGGGGGCGGAGCTTAGATTATAGAGAGAATTCGATTGGATAGGAAATTTGATGAGAAGCTGAAGTGCAGTGATGTCATCAAATGAATTGTGTCATTGTTTCGGATCACTAGCTTATAGATAACAGTAACGCTATCATATTCAAAGCCAAAAAACTTCAGTTTTGGTTTCATGGGGACTTTAAAGGTTTTACATGGAACCAATAAAGAACCTTAATAAGAGTGTGTATTATAAGAGCACCACACACACTTAACACACACACTGAGTTAAGCCTAAATATATAATATTTATTTTAAAAATAATAATAATTTAGGATGAATTTATAAATGAAACGATGGAAGCTTGTTTCAGCCACAGAATAAAACATTTTAAAAGATAATTGCGACTTATTTTCTTAGTTTATACCTCGCAATTTGGACATCTTTTCTCAGTACTGTGAGTTATAAAGTCCAATTCTAAGGGGAAAAAAGACTGACTTTTTCCCTAAGAACTGCGAGTTTATTTCTCACAATTCTGACTTTATAACACTTTTTATCTTCCAATTGAGTGTTATAAAGTCAGAATTGCGAGATATAAAGATTAAATTCGGAGATAAAAAGTCAGAATTGTGAGATAAAGAGTCGCAAATACCTTTTTTTATTCTCTGGCGGAAACAAGGTTCACATGAAACCGCTCACTTGAGGTTGTAGTTCAGCAATTTCTTTCACTTATTCTTTCTTTTTTTCTTTTTTTAATTTTCAAAATTACAGAAATCAATACCAAGTTCTTGACACATTTATTTTACACATTTTCACATTTTGTGAGTAAATTAAAAGTGAGGATAGTAGGCTTCACTCAGTGTACACACTAATAAACTTTGAAAGGGTTAGTTCACCCAAAAACGAAAATTCTGTCAGTAATTATTCACCCTCATGTTGTTCCAACCCCGTAAGACTCGAGGCCCACAGAGAACGAAATGAATAGTTGAAATAAAGTCGTTATTTTTGTTTGTTTTTGCGCACAAAAAATATTCTCGTCGCTTGATAAACTTAAGATTGAGCCACTGTAGTCACTTGGACTATTTTAACGATGTCTTTAATAACTTTTCGAGGCCGGCAAGTTCAATCCCTGAAGAAGCCTATATGGACTAGTATGGAGGAGTGATCCAGCTCTCAGATTTCATCAAAAATATCTTAATTCGTGTTCCGAAGACGAACGAAGGTCTTACGGGGTTGGAACAACACGAGGGTGAGTAATTACTGACATAATTTTCATTTTTGGGTGATCTAACCCTTTAAAAGTGCTGGCCTGGATGATAAATGCGAAAAATAGGAGAGAGGCCGCACTATGCATATGTTCTTTTTATTTTTATTTGTATTTGCACAAACGCGTTTCGGCGCGTGCCTTCTCCAGTGTGCAAATCGAAACACAACAATAATTTAAAAAAAGAAAAGAAAAAAAAGGAAAAAGAAATAAAGGAATAAAGGGCATCACAAACAAATGTGAAATAAATTTAGCAGAGATACAATTCTTTGTTTTTTTTTTTGTATTTTTTAAAAACTTTACATAATCTCAATACATTTTAAAATGAGCAAACTTGGGTTTTCCTTCCCTCGGGTCCACTGTAGTTCCCGGTGAGCGAGTGAAGCGCGCGCGCGCGGCCTCTGGCGCCCCCTGGCGGTGAGGCGCGGAACCGCTCCAGTCTTTGTGCCGCCGCCATCTTGACCAGAATCCGGATAATCATCATCTGAACACACTGATTTACAGCAAACACACGCGACTACAGGTGAGGACATGCATCTCACACACAACGCAAACTGACCCTGACCCTAAACTCGACTCGTGTTACTTAAAGTCACGTGTCGGCTCAGCGTTACCGTCAATACGGACCGGCGAACCTGCCGTTAGCAGCTCACGCTAGTTAGCCGTTAGCAGCTCCAAATCATCATAACAATAAAAAAAAACGTAAAATATCTCAAACACAGAACAAATTAACCCTAAACCCAACTTTTGTTACTTAACATCGCGTGTCAGATCAGCGTTACAGTCTCACGCTAGTTACTATTACAAGCTACAAATAATCATAACAATCAATACAAAACACATCTCAAACATTACAAAATCCAGCTGTTATTCTGCCTGTGTGTTAATGTGAGTGCAGTGTGTTGTGTTGTTGAGCTTCAACGACACCCTCACATCTTATTGATTTATATTTATTATTAATATGTTACCAGTTTCACACTGTAACAGTTAATATCGCGTCTATAAATCATTTTACATGCAACGAGGTGAAGCAGAATGAGCTTTTCCATCTGTCAGTCATCTGTTAAATCACTGTGAATCAAATGTTCACACATGTTCTAATTTGTTACACTGTTTAAATTTAAGTTATGTTACACAATATTTTCTTCTATTATTTTGATGTTTTTATTATTATTCTATGGTCTATTTTGACTATATTATTCTATTAATTCTATTATGATTGACAGTCAGACTGTCCTAATGAATGTGTCAGTGTTGATTTCTGCTCAGTGTGGGTCTTATGCTTTCTTTAAATGCTTAAAAAATATATATTAAGAAATTCTATTAAACCAATGGCATGTAGGCTTACAGAGTTCCTCAATTAAGTAAATATTTACATTTGCTTCCAAACTCAGTGCCTTGCCACCAGACAAATACAGTCAAACCAAACATTATTCAGACACCAGATATAATTTTTAATATATTTCCACTAGTGTGTGCAGGACACTATAGTTCATTTATGTAAGTGAGGAGAGCAAAATAAAGTAAAGTGTGACATATTACACACAAATATTCTTCATACAGTGACTACCAGTGACATTTATAAACATTCAGGACCAGAAATGATTCCTCCACTTTGAGCTGATGATGTTTTGCTGAAGTGTGTTTTCTGTAATTGCTAATGCTCTTTTTACACACACACTGAACAACATGAAGCATTGCTTGGTCACTGGTTGAGCTAAACTGGTATTATCTAATTGTGTAGTTAAATTTAACAGCTGACAGATATTCAACATAATTCATGTGTGAGAGTCTAACAGAAGGACGGACAAAACCAGTCAAATATCCACTGATCTGAGAACTCTGAGTTCCTTTATTACCATTTTCTAAACTATAGCAAATAAACTGATAATGTGAGAAATGTTGAAGGAGTCTGAATTAATGTTGGTTTGACTATGTAATATTATTAGTAACTTCACTTCTGGGATATTACAGTAGTGATATGGTGATTGTTATTAGTGTGTGGTCTGATGTGTAACATGTGTTTCAGAGCGGCGATGGCCACTGCACCCTACAACTACTCCTACATCTTTAAGTACATCATCATCGGTGAGTAACAGCAGAGATGCGCTCAGTCATCGCGCGTAATGGTTGTGGGCAATATTAGCCGTTAGCGTCCGCATCGATCTGCACTTCGGATTCTGACCGGATATAGTAGACCATCCGGGTCTCTTTGGGACACTCATTTCAACATACTACGATTTGGGACGTACTAATTCTATTTTCGAATACTATTTAGGACGGATAGTATGCTAATTAGGACGCAGTATTAGTTTTTATTTGTGAAGTAAGTGTTGAAAGATTTGTTTGAGTGGCGCCCTCAACTGTACTTCACCTCTACTGTACTCCACCTCTACTGTACTCCACCTCTACTGTACTCCACTGTACTCTACCTCTACTGTACTCTACCTCTACTGTACTCCACCTCTACTGTACTCTACTGTACTCTATCTCTACTGTACTCTACCTCTACTGTACTCTACCTCTACTGTACTCCACCTCTACTGTACTCTACTGTACTCTATCTCTACTGTACTCTACCTCTACTGTACTCTACCTCTACTGTACTCCATCTCTACTGTACTCCATCTCTACTGTACTCCATCTCTACTGTACTCTACCTCTACTGTACTCCATCTCTACTGTACTCCATCTCTACTGTACTCTACCTCTACTGTACTCCACCTCTACTGTACTCCACCTCTACTGTACTCCACCTCTACTGTACTCCACCTCTACTGTACTCTACTGTACTCTATCTCTACTGTACTCTACCTCTACTGTACTCCACCTCTACTGTACTCCACCTCTACTGTACTCCATCTCTACTGTACTCTACCTCTACTGTACTCCACCTCTACTGTACTCCACCTCTACTGTACTCCACCTCTACTGTACTCTACTGTACTCTATCTCTACTGTACTCTACCTCTACTGTACTCCACCTCTACTGTACTCCACCTCTACTGTACTCTATCTCTACTGTACTCTACCTCTACTGTACTCCACCTCTACTGTACTCCACCTCTACTGTACTCCACCTCTACTGTACTCCACCTCTACTGTACTCTACTGTACTCTACCTCTACTGTACTCTACCTCTACTGTACTCCACCTCTACTGTACTCCACCTCTACTGTACTCTACTGTACTCTATCTCTACTGTACTCCACCTCTACTGTACTCCACCTCTACTGTACTCCACCTCTACTGTACTCCACCTCTACTGTACTCCACCTCTACTGTACTCTACCTCTACTGTACTCCACCTCTACTGTACTCTACTGTACTCTATCTCTACTGTACTCTACCTCTACTGTACTCCACCTCTACAGTACTCCACCTCTACTGTACTCCACCTCTACTGTACTCTACCTCTACTGTACTCCACTGTACTCTATCTCTACTGTACTCTACCTCTACTGTACTCCACCTCTACTGTACTCCACCTCTACTGTACTCCACTGTACTCTATCTCTACTGTACTCTACCTCTACTGTACTCCACCTCTACTGTACTCCACTGTACTCTATCTCTACTGTACTCTACCTCTACTGTACTCCACCTCTACTGTACTCCACCTCTACTGTACTCTACCTCTACTGTACTCCACCTCTACTGTACTCTACTGTACTTCACCTCTACTGTACTCCACCTCTACTGTACTCTACCTCTACTGTACTCTACTGTACTCCACCTCTACTGTACTCCACCTCTACTGTACTCCACCTCTACTGTACTCTACCTCTACTGTACTCTACCTCTACTGTACTCTACCTCTACTGTACTCTACCGTACTCTACCTCTACTGTACTCTACCTCTACTGTACTCTACTGTACTCCACCTCTACTGTACTCCACCTCTACTGTACTCCACTGTACTCTACCTCTACTGTACTCTACCTCTACTGTACTCCACCTCTACTGTACTCTACTGTACTCTATCTCTACTGTACTCTACCTCTACTGTACTCCACCTCTACTGTACTCCACCTCTACTGTACTCCACCTCTACTGTACTCTACCTCTACTGTACTCCACTGTACTCTATCTCTACTGTACTCTACCTCTACTGTACTCCACCTCTACTGTACTCCACCTCTACTGTACTCCACTGTACTCTATCTCTACTGTACTCCACTGTACTCTATCTCTACTGTACTCTACCTCTACTGTACTCCACCTCTACTGTACTCCACCTCTACTGTACTCTACCTTTACTGTACTCCACCTCTACTGTACTCTACTGTACTCTACTGTACTTCACCTCTACTGTACTCCACCTCTACTGTACTCTACCTCTACTGTACTCTACTGTACTTCACCTCTACTGTACTCCACCTCTACTGTACTCCACCTCTACTGTACTCCACCTCTACTGTACTCCACTGTACTCCACCTCTACTGTACTCCACCTCTACTGTACTCCTCTACTGTACTCCACCTCTACTGTACTCTACCTCTACTGTACTCCACTGTACTCTATCTCTACTGTACTCTACCTCTACTGTACTCCACCTCTACTGTACTCTACCTCTACTGTACTCCACCTCTACTGTACTCTATCTCTACTGTACTTTACCTCTACTGTACTCTTCCTCTACTGTACTCTACTGTACTCTACCTCTACTGTACTCTACCTCTACTGTACTCCACCTCTACTGTACTCCACCTCTACTGTACTCTACCTCTACTGTACTCCACCTCTACTGTACTCTACCTCTACTGTACTCTACTGTACTCGACCTCTACTGTACTCCATCTCTACTGTACTCTACTGTACTCCACCTCTACTGTACTCTATCTCTACTGTACTCTACCTCTACTGTACTCTACCTCTACTGTACTCTACCTCTACTGTACTCTACCTCTACTGTACTCTACCTCTACTGTACTCCATCTCTACTGTACTCCACCTCTACTGTACTCCACCTCTACTGTACTCCACCTCTACTGAACTCTACCTCTACTGTACTCTACCTCTACTGTACTCCACCTCTACTGTACTTCACCTCTACTGTACTCCACCTCTACTGAACTCTGCCTCTACTGTACTCTACCTCTACTGTACTCCACCTCTACTGTACTCCACCTCTACTGTACTCTACCTCTACTGTACTCTACCTCTATTGTACTCCACCTCTACTGTACTCCACCTCTACTGTACTCCACCTCTACTGTACTCTACCTGTACTGTACTCTACCTCTACTGTACTCTATCTCTACTGTACTCTACCGTACTCTACCTCTACTGTACTCTACTGTACTCTACCTCTACTGTACTCTACCTCTACTGTACTCTACTGTACTCTACCTCTACTGTA
>CM060595.1:755563-815563 GCA_030578255.1 Tiaroga cobitis
CCTGCGGCCCTCACTCGTCCTGCTCGCCACAGTAAACATGACTCGCGCCGTTCTGCCGCGGCCCTCACTCGTCCTGCTCGCCACGGTAAACATGACTCACGCTGTTCTCCCGCGGCCCTAGCCTCGTCCTGCTCGCCACAGTAAACATGACTCGCGCCGTTCTCCCCGCGGCCCTCACTCGTCCTGCTCGCCACAGTAAACATGACTCGCGCCGTTCTGCCGCGGCCCTCACTCGTCCTGCTCGCCACGGTAAACATGACTCACGCTGTTCTCCCCGCGGCCCTAGCCTCGTCCTGCTCGCCACAGTAAACAAGACTCGCGCCGTTCTCCCGCGGCCCTCACTCGTCCTGCTCGCCACAGTAAACATGACTCGCGCCGTTCTCCCCGCGGCCCTCACTCGTCCTGCTCGCCACGGTAAACATGACTCACGCCGTTCCCCCGCGGCCCTCACTCGTCCTGCTCGCCACGGTAAACATGACTCACGCCGTTCTCCCGCGGCCCTAGCCTCGTCCTGCTCGCTACAGTAAACATGACTCGCGCCGTTCTGCCGCGGCCCTCACTCGTCCTGCTCGCCACGGTAAACATGACTCACGCCGTTCTCCCGCGGCCCTAGCCTCGTCCTGCTCGCTACAGTAAACATGACTCGCGCCGTTCTCCCCGCGGCCCTCACTCGTCCTGCTCGCCACAGTAAACATGACTCACGCCGTTCTCCCGCGGCCCTAGCCTCGTCCTGCTCGCTACAGTAAACATGACTCGCGCCGTTCTCCCGCGGCCCTAGCCTCGTCCTGCTCGCCACAGTAAACATGACTCACGCCGTTCTCCCGCGGCCCTAGCCTCGTCCTGCTCGCTACAGTAAACATGACTCGCGCCGTTCTCCCGCGGCCCTCACTCGTCCTGCTCGCCACGGTAAACATGACTCACGTCGTTCTCCCGCGGCCCTAGCCTCGTCCTGCTCGCCACAGTAAACATGACTCGCGCCGTTCTCCCACGGCCCTCACTCGTCCTGCTCGCCACAGTAAACAAGACTCGCGCCGTTCTCCCGCGGCCCTAGCCTCGTCCTGCTCGCCACAGTAAACAAGACTCGCGCCGTTCTCCCACGGCCCTCACTCGTCCTGCTCGCCACAGTAAACATGACTCGCGCCGTTCTCCCACGGCCCTCACTCGTCCTGCTCGCCACAGTAAACATGACTCACGCCGTTCTCCCGCGGCCCTAGCCTCGTCCTGCTCGCCACAGTAAACATGACTCACGCCGTTCTCCCGCGGCCCTAGCCTCGTCCTGCTCGCTACAGTAAACATGACTCGCGCCGTTCTCCCACGGCCCTCACTCGTCCTGCTCGCCACAGTAAACATGACTCGCGCCGTTCTCCCACGGCCCTCACTCGTCCTGCTCGCCACAGTAAACAAGACTCGCGCCGTTCTCCCGCGGCCCTCACTCGTCCTGCTCGCCACAGTAAACATGACTCACGCCGTTCTCCCCGCGGCCCTCACTCGTCCTGCACGCCACAGTAAACATGACTCACGCCGTTCTCCCGCAGCCCTCACTCGTCCTGCTCGCCACAGTAAACATGACTCGCGCCGTTCTCCCGCGGCCCTCACTCGTCCTGCTCGCCACAGTAAACATGACTCGCGCCGTTCTCCCGCGGCCCTCACTCGTCCTGCTCGCCACAGTAAACATGACTCGCGCCGTTCTCCCCGCGGCCCTCACTCGTCCTGCTCGCCACAGTAAACATGACTCGCGCCGTTCTCCCGCAGCCCTCACTCGTCCTGCTCGCCACAGTAAACATGACTCGCGCCGTTCTCCCGCGGCCCTCACTCGTCCTGCTCGCCACAGTAAACATGACTCGCGCCGTTCTCCCGCGGCCCTCACTCGTCCTGCTCGCCACAGTAAACATGACTCGCGCCGTTCTCCCACGGCCCTCACTCGTCCTGCTCGCCACAGTAAACATGACTCGCGCCGTTCTCCCGCGGCCCTCACTCGTCCTGCTCGCCACAGTAAACATGACTCGCGCCGTTCTCCCGCGGCCCTCACTCGTCCTGCTCGCCACAGTAAACATGACTCGCGCCGTTCTCCCGCGGCCCTCACTCGTCCTGCTCGCCACAGTAAACATGACTCGCACCGTTCTCCCGCGGCCCTCACTCGTCCTGCTCGCCACATTAAACATGACTCGCGCCGTTCAGTGACAGAGTGAAAGCATATTCGTCTAAAATAATTCATTATTTTCAGCTTCAGAATCATGAATATTGTTATTCTGGTGTCTCTATTTTCCTATGCTTTGGGTTTCAGCACCAAGTCCAAGCCTATTCTTTTACACACACAATGTAATACCAAATTTAACTTTTAAATTTTTTAACATTTATCATATGTCTTGGAGTATCGCAAAAATATCGTATCGTGATATGTATCGAATCGTGACGTGAGGGTATCGTTACACTCATTTATTTATGAATGCAGATGTTCTGTTGCATAACTCTGTGTGTGTGTGTGTGTCTGTCTGTGTGTGTTCTGCTGTCCTCAGTCATGGCCGACTGCCCGCACACCATCGGCGTGGAGTTCGGCACCAGAATCATCGAGGTGAGCGGGCAGAAGATCAAGCTTCAGATCTGGGACACGGCGGGCCAGGAGCGCTTCAGAGCCGTCACGCGCAGCTACTACAGAGGAGCCGCGGGAGCGCTAATGGTCTACGACATCACTAGGTGTGTGTGCAGGGGCTTGAAACTGAAGCCCCAACCCCAAATCATTTAATCCGACCATTACGGTCATATTTTAAGCCTGAACCCGAGGTCCGTTTCTCACAGTAAATACCTTTTTTTGTTGTTGCAATATGCTGTATTTTATGATTGCTTGCAACGGTAATTAAAAAAATACATCTACACTCTGTAACTCAAACATTAAACAGAACACAGCTAGCACACGGCACGCAAACTATATATATGTATAGCCTAAATAGCAGTGTTGTAATATAACGGAGTACAAATACTTCGTTACTGTACTTAAGTAGAAATTTCACGTATCTGTACTTTACTTCGCTATTTAAATTTATGTAAATTTTCACTTTTACTCCACTACATTTCCTAGATAAAATGTATACTTTTACTCCGTTATATTTCCACGAAGAATCTTCGTTACTCGTTACTTCAAAATAAAATCAGAAGAAATGTGTGCGACTGCAATAAGGGAGGTTTGGCGAATCACTGCTCCTAGATTGCATTACGCACACTCTGCACGCTCTATTTCAGCGTAATGCTTGTTTGTTGCCAAAGGAGGAGGAAGCACAACTGAAACCGCCATGGAAGCACCTAATGGAGGACCGGGGGGAAACTCCTTTTCCTTGATTTACTGAAGCCTATGTGTAAAACAGCAGCTGCACAGCTAGCACATTGAGCGTCTAGCTCGCTCATCGGCTGTGCTGCGGCAACTGCATATCCAATGGCACGGGCGCCTCTGACGTCCGACCAATGAGCTAGCCCCACGTCATTACACGTCAGAGCCTGCCAAGGGGGCGTGGCCTTAGCCTATAATAGTCCCCTGAATTCGCCATTATAGCAGGTTTAACTATGGTTTTAACGACTGAAGCGACAACTCGCCAGGTTACCATAGTGCGGCCGGCTACGCAATACTCGTTCCCTCTCTCCTTTCGAACGGCCACAATAAGGTTCACAATCAAAGTTCTAACCGCTTGCTTTAAAAAAAAAAAAAAACTTTTTACTTTTACTTCAAATACTTAAGTACATTAAATATCAGAAAATTACTTTTGATACTTAAGTACAGTATATATCAGATACTTTAAGGCTTTTACTTAAGTAATATTCTAAAAGGTAACTTTCACTTCTACCAAAGTCTTTTTCTAGGACGATACTTGTACTTTTACTCAAGTATTGCTTTCTAGTACTTTATACAACACTGCTAAATAGTTCTTCTTAGTTACAAACCCGAACCCTACCCGAAACCAGGACTCTAGCGTCTGCACAGCTGTCACTCAAGTGGTGCGGCTCATTTAGGGTCTGACGACGAGTGTTTATTAACATGTGTCTGTACAGGAGAAGCACATACAATCACCTCAGCAGCTGGTTGACTGATGCCAGGAACCTCACCAACCCCAATACTGTGAGTTCAAGCCTCCATCCGACAGCATATGCACCAATTAATCATGTCTCAGCACCACAGCATTGGGTTGGCCTCTATTGACATATACAGGGCAATGTACAGGACTGATAACATAGAAACTACCTATCAACCCCTTAGCAACCATCTATGACACCTAGCATCGCCCTAGCAACCACCCAGAACCCTCTGTCAACCACCCAGAACATGCGGTTAAATTTTATACTTGTAAGACATTGAGGGGGTTTGGCTCTGAGAGATGTTTCCCGTGTGCTTGTGCAGGTGATTATACTCATAGGAAACAAAGCAGATCTGGAAGCCCAGCGAGACGTGACGTACGAGGAGGCCAAGCAGTTCGCTGAAGAGAACGGTGAGTAAAGCCTGTCCTCGTGTGAGGTGGAGCTGCGTTGAGTCCTGATCCTCATCAGTGTGTTTCATCCTCAGGTCTGCTGTTCCTGGAGGCCAGCGCCAAAACGTGAGTTATTCCAGCATGACGAGTGCTGTAAAATGCAGTATTAATTCTTATATTAATTGACATATTTAACCATCTGTGTGTATTTCCCTGAACCGCAGACAATAGAGTCCAGACATCACTAGAATACATCTCACTATATACTCACTTATATACTCAGTACTCACTATATACTCAGTACTCACTATATACTCAGTACTCACTATATACCCACTAATATACTTAGTACGCACTATATACGCAGTACTCACTATATACTCACTAATATACTCAGTACTCACTTTATACTCAGTACTCATTATATACTCACTAATATACTCAGTACTCACTTTATACTCAGTACGCACTATATACTCAGTACTCACTATATAGTCACTTATATACTCAGTACTCACTTTATACTCAGTACGCACTATATACTCAGTACGCACTATATACTCAGTACGCACTATATACGCAGTACTCACTATATACTCAGTACTCACTATATACTCACTAATATACTCAGTACGCACTATATACTCACTAATATACTCAGTACTCACTTTATACTCAGTACGCACTATATACGCAGTACTCACCATATACTCACTATATACGCAGTACTCACCATTAGGGCTGGGTACCGAGTTCGGTACTTTTTAGGTACCGACCGAATTGCCTCGGTACTACCGAGTATCGAAACATGTCTTGTTTTTCGGTACCAAATTTCGGTACCCAAGTGGTTAATCTCGTCAACGTCAGTGAAACATGCATGCAGCATGATTGGCTGTGGAGGAAAAACACTAGTTTACGCGGCTGCCCAGAGACTTGGCTTGTCGCATGTGAGGCTGTAGTGTGTGTGTGTGTGTGTGTTTGCCAGAAGCACGCGATGCAATATTTTCGACAAGATAATTGCTGCCAAGACCGGTAACACGGTAAATCTGATAAGGCAAAGCGGTGTGTCATACAAAGCACACCGAACGCGAATAGAGCGTCAAATAGGCGTCTATCGCGTCTAGTTAGACGCTTCAATCTTCCGCTCGAGTTCAAAACGCGTCGCCCAATTCGCATCATTCGCGACGCCCGGCGCGAATGATGCGTCTATCCCCGTCTTTGACTTTGTATCTAATCTACTAGCGCAAATAATTAAATCCGCGTTCGGTGTGAACAGTGAACACACCATAAACACTTGTTCATTAATAAACAATTAAAATATCTCCTTGCTGTTGTTTCCCGACACATCCATAATCATTAGGCTACTTTTGCCAGTGCTTTGCGGCAAGCTTGATGTGTGCGGAGCGCGAGGCATATATCCCGCCCCCTAGTAGCCTATATTTAATTTAATTCACATTTATTTGTATAGCATTTTTCACAATACATATCGTTTCAAAGCAGCTTTACAGAAAATGAATGTGTCTAAATTACAATTTAGAGTGATCTGTTATCAGAGGTGACAGTGTAATGCATTTCTATTAATTTTCATTCAATTTCATTGTTAAACAATGCATTAAGTTAAGGAAGAAACAATGAGCTCATTGAAGTAAAGAATACATGTTGTTAAATGATTAGGAAACAGAAAACTTCAGCATTGGTGCTTTTTTACATACTCAAAATATGAGTGTAAAAAAGTCAACAAACTGAACAAAAAAAAATAAAAATTAGGTAATGTTATATTGTTAAACAAAATTGGTATCGAAAAAAGTATCGTTCAGGAACCGGTATCGAAGTCAAGGTATCGGTATCGGTATCGGTATCGAACATTTTGTTACGATACCCAGCCCTACTCACCATATACTCACTATATACGCAGTACTCACCATATACTCACTATATACTCAGTACTCACCATATACTCACTATATACTCAGTACTCACCATATACTCACTATATACGCAGTACTCACCATATACTCACTATATACTCACTATATATGCAGTACTCACCATATACTCACTATATACTCAGTACTCACTATATACTCACTATATACTCAGTACTCACCATATACTCACTATATACGCAGTACTCACCATATACTCACTATATACGCAGTACTCACCATATACTCACTATATACTCAGTACTCACCATATACTCACTATATACTCAGTACTCACCATATACTCACTATATACGCAGTACTCACCATATACTCACTATATACTCAGTACTCACCATATACTCACTATATACGCAGTACTCACTATATACTCACTATATACGCAGTACTCACCATATACTCACTATATACGCAGTACTCACCATATACTCACTATATACTCAGTACTCACCATATACTCAGTACTCACCATATACTCACTATATACTCAGTACTCACCATATACTCACTATATACGCAGTACTCACCATATACTCACTATATACTCAGTACTCACCATATACTCACTATATACTCAGTACTCACCATATACTCACTATATACGCAGTACTCACCATATACTCACCATATACTCACTATATACGCAGTACTCACCATATACTCACTATATACTCAGTACTCACTATATACTATAAACATGGCACACTTATAATCAGAGTGTTGAACTCCTGTAAGCTTATAGATGACAGTCGTGTGTTTGTTATCGCAGAGGTGAGAACGTGGAGGATGCTTTCCTGGAGGCGGCGAAGAAGATCTACCAGAACATTCAGGACGGCAGTCTGGATCTTAACGCAGCAGAATCAGGTGTTCAACACAAACCATCAGCGCCGCAGGGAGGCCGGATCACCAGCGAACCCCAGCCGCAGCGGGAGGGGTGTGGCTGTTAATGACCACCACCACCATCATCATCATCACACACACACACACACGAGCCGCAGCGGGAGGGGTGTGGCTGTTAATGACATCATCAGCATCACACACGAACCCCAACAGCAGCGGGAGGGGTGTGGCTGTTAATGACCACCACCACCATCATCATCATCATCATCACACACACACACACGAGCCGCAGCGGGAGGGGTGTGGCTGTTAATGACCATCATCATCATCATCATCATCACACACGAACCCCAGCCGTAGCGGGAAAGGTGTGGCTGTTAATGGCATCATCTTCATCATCATCATCATCATCATCACACACGTACCCCAGCCGCAGAGGGAAAGGTGTGGCTGTTAATGGCATCATCTTCATCATCTTCATCATCATCATCATCATCATCATCATCATCATCATCACACACGAACCCCAGCCGTAGCGGGAAAGGTGTGGCTGTTAATGGCATCATCTTCATCATCATCATCATCATCATCACACACGTACCCCAGCCGCAGAGGGAAAGGTGTGGCTGTTAATGGCATCATCTTCATCATCTTCATCATCATCATCATCATCATCATCATCATCACACACGAACCCCAGCCGCAGAGGGAAAGGTGTGGCTGTTAATGGCATCATCTTCATCATCATCACACACGAACCCCAGCCGCAGAGGGAAAGGTGTGGCTGTTAATGACATCATCATCATCATCACACACGGCCCGGTCTCGGCCCAGATACGACTACATGCGCTCATTTGCTCCTACCTTTCTCTTCATCTGTCCATCTTTCTTGCTCAGTGTTTTCTTATTTCCCCATCATCCTCCGACTAATCACGTGACGCATCGGCTTAGGAGAGAAGAATCTGCTGATCACCAATCAGGCTCTTTTTTTTATTGATATTCGTTTTCTATCTCGTCACATTCGTCTGCACCGCTCTGAGAAGCGAGACCTGTTGCTGAAAGCAAGCATGATTGTGTCGAGAGTTTCGGGTCGGCCACCGCCGGGACGGCCGTCTGACGCTCCTGTAGATAAAGCACTCTGAATAATGTGATCCCACCAGATCCCAGATTTAAACCGGAACGAAACGCGCGCGAGTGTCAAGGGTTGGACAGCTTTATGAATCGAAGACACTTTATGGAAAGATGATTCTTTCTTCTCTTCTGCTCCTTGATCATTCGTTCGTTCGTCTGTCCCTACCACTGTTATTTTATGTTGCCTTATTGTTATTCATGTTAATATTATTACCGTCAGTTTAATCTTTACTAGCTCAACACAGTTTGGAGTTGAGTTTGGTTTTACAGCACTGCAACTGTTTTTGTATAGATCTATGAAATGTGATGGAAAACGCTCCAGTTGTTTAGCCTGTACAGTAAACGTCTGCGCCATTGGCTTGTATATTAACAACACGAGACTTCTCGTGAAGCAGCATCTGTGTCTAAATTCAGTGTACGTACCATATGAAGTCTGATTCAGCTGCTGTATAATAAGGCTATGTCTGCTGGTGATGTGACCGACTCCTCACGCAGAAAGAAGACGCTCACAAACTCTCCAAACATGAACGGCTCTGTCTGAATGACCTAGTCGAAACAGTACATGTCTAAACTCTGAATGAGCTGTGCTAACGTTTGAAAATCTGTTTTTGTGTATGTATATGATTTTAAAATGTTGACATTTTGATTTTAATGACAACATTAAATATGCTCTAGCCAGAAAACGGCTCAGTTTCACTCAGAACAAACCAGGTTTTATCAAATTTAACAATTTTTAAATATCTTCAGTGGTATGAGAAAAGTCTTAATTGTGATTTCAAGAGGTCTTGAATTTGGGGATGACAAACAGCAGTTGCTAAATGTGATTATTAATCTTCAAAAGGCTACAATTTAATGGAGTAAAGACGCTTGTTCTACAGGCCACACTTTCAGAGCGTGAAGTTGTGAATTAAAAAAATCTAGAATATTATGTATAATCAAATTTTAAATATGTTAATTTTATCTCTATATATCCATCATTTTTAACTCATCTATCATTTTAATATGCATTTTGTGGAAGAACATTGTTGTGGTTGAGCTTCGGTTCTGTGCGGATGAAGATGGACACCTGGATCGGAGAGGACTGGGTTTGATTGCAGGGATGATCCTGAAACTTATTAAACATTCAGTGTAGATGAAAGCATCTCAAGCTGAAGCTGAAGAGTTACTGTAGTTTTAACCATTAATAAACACGCCACTTCCTTGAGAATAAACTCCAGCAACGTTTCTGTTGGCGAATATGATGGGACGTGTACGGTCAACATCCCAACAGGTCCAAAATATAAACTTATGATAGGTTTGCTATAGCGAGTCAGGGTGAGACAAAAACACATTTTGTATGCATTTTTTTTTTATGAACAAAATTTAAATAAGTTGGTGTACCTTTAAAAAAAATTTGCTTAAAAGCTAAAATGGGAAGTTTACTTTATACATCTATTTTTTCAACACATATAAGTTGAACTGTATATTTATTTAAATCATCGGTTTTACATTTATTTTATGGCTACCATAAACATTTACATGAACTGCACGAACACCTGCACAACATGCGAGAGGCATAATGACAGCACTAGAACAGAGAATGAACTCTTTATGTTGTTCAAGTAGCTAAATTTCTTTGTATTTTATGCAACACAAAATTGCACCAAGGTTACAGGAAGAATCAACAGAAAAGAGAAAGCAAGTGACGTGTATTTACAAAGATGAGTCTACAACAGGGTGAGGTTGAATACACATTTAAAAAGTAGTGGCATGAATTTGAAGAGACAAAAACAAAACAAATAAAACATGAAGTCAACACTGGGAGTACCATGTTGAATCAAAGGCAGCTTGTGGTTGGCTTTCTCCTCAGGCGTCACAGTCAGATGGCAGAGAGTCGGAAAAGACAAACTAATACTGAAAACAACTGCATTATTTCAATTACACAAGCTTTTAGTAAGACAGTCATTGACTCAGACATCCTCAATGAGAATTATAACTTTAAGACGGGCGTGTGGTCATTGGATAAAGCTGTTTCCGTCAGTGGTGTGTAGAAAACCTTTCAAATAACATCAAGTGGTAAATGCAGGACATTACAATAAAAACATCTATACATACACTGCTTCTTAAGCTCTGATTCGCACTTCCAAGTCTTTCTCCTTGAGACAGTAGTGTTTCATTCACTCTTTAAGGCCACGGTGCATTTAGGAGAGTCATGTATGTGTAGTGATTGTGCTGAAGGAACACTAGTTCAAAACCCTCGACAGGATCAGGAATGCTGGGAAAACCGCGCCGACTTCACAACCCCATCAGCTAAACGTCACTCGTGGCACAGTGTCGCAATCATACAATACGTAATCAGTCGGCTTCCTCATTTCACAGGGACCGTTCACATCTCACAGCAAAGCCCTTTCTTGACCAAACCACACGCGGAAAAAGAGTTCAGACTTTGTCAATACTATGATCTTGAATGTTTCTTTTGTAAGCAAATATATTTTGATCCCTAAAAAAATATTGGAAATTGTGAGTTGTTGTTCGGTCACAATCACCCGCAACGCTGAGATAACGCTCGCTTTGAGAAAATGCAAGAAAAGTCAAAGTCAAGTTGTGGAATTGCTAAGAAACACGACTCAAGTCGACCTTTCTACCTTAAGATCGCCAAACGAACTTTCGGGGACATTTCCCGTTTTAGAGTCGTTCGTAAATGTTTCTCTGTTTAGCATGAGGTGGGTTCCCTTAGAGAGTACGTCCACCCAGAGAAGAATCTAGATATCGATCGCATCCGAGCTTTTCTCCGCTACCTCTGAACGATGTCGGTGATCTCCTTGACGGAGGACAGCAGCTTGGAAAAGTCTTGAGGCGTGTTGGCGCCCCCGGTGGCCGCTGGGCAGATCTGCAACTCACGAAGACTGCTCTCCAGCTTATTGATGGCCTCTCGGAAAGCAAACTTGTTGCGCATCTGTTGGATGGACTCGACGAAGCTCACGCAAAACTTGGAGAGGTTCTTCCCCGCCTCCAACACGGCACTATGGCTCCCGGTTTGCTCCGAGATCCGTCCGATCGCGGCTCGCAGAACATCCGTGCTGTCCAAGACCATCTCACGCGTGATGCAAGAGTTGGAGAGTCTTTCCGACGGCTGGCGCGTTTTCCTCAACGAACGGCGAGTCGTTATGAGAGGAATGAAGTTCGATCCGGGGTCTCCGACAGTCGTTCCCATTCCCGGAAGCTGAGCACTCGGAGACACAGGAGAGGTTTTAGTGGGCGGAACTTTGGAGGTGTTTTTCTGCAATTTCTTGGCACTTTCTTGGGAAAGACTTCCCTTGCCTAGATCTGTGGATCCGGGATTTGAGGGATTCACTTCAGAACCCTTGATTTTGGTATCCGAAGACACATCAAAAGTAGGACTCCTCGAAGTCTTCCCAGACTTGGTGCTCGAGACGGGAGGCGGAGGAGGAGGAGCAGGTTTCGGTTTCGCGAACTTTCCCTTCTCCCGTTCTCTTTGTCCAGGGATTTCCGAGGTTTGCTTGAGCCTGCGAGGTCTGATTTCATCCAGAGTTGGAAACACATTGGGTTTGAAGAGCTCTGCTTGCAAGGCACTCGTTTTAGAGGTTTCCGTTTGCGGGCGTCGCCCGAGCTTCGGCGTCAGAGTCAAAGGACTTGATCCGGGACTAGACTCCGAGTCCTTGAAGACTTCATCCGACACATCCTCGGTTTTCTTGGGGAGGCGTGGAGGTGGGGTTAGGGTTCCACCTCTCGGCATGCAATCTGCTTTTTTGCGTGGCAAAGCCGGCTTGCCTCCGATGGTTCCCGACTCGAAGTGAGAAGACTGGATGTCACGAGGCAAAGTGACCGACTTCCATTCGGATCGCTCCGATCCTGGAGGCATGCTAGATGCGGACGAAGACCTTAGGAAGCGCTTTGAGTTTGACATCGGGTCTTCTTCTGCTGGCGGAGTTGTGGCGAGTTTCCCTGACGTTGTTCCCGTGCCCTTTTTCCTTGAATGAGAAGGGAAGAGCTGACCGGGATACACTAGGGCTCCATTGGTGACTCCGGACCCAATCAATTTGGAAGGATCAATGCCTTGCAAGGCATCATTGGTGGGAGCCCCGTTGTTGAAATCATCCCTGCAATCGGGGCCCAGTCCCCTCCGATCCAGGTGCCCATCCATCTTCCCGAACGAGCTGGAGCGTTTCGGGGGCGCCGGAGCCGTTCTCTTCTTTTTCTTGATGTAACTGAAGGGATTCATCCGGAACTTATCTTTATCTTTAGTCAAGAGCCGATCATCTTCATTCAAGTTGCTGTCGAGGAGAGGCCTCGGGATGATCGGGAGCTCAGGCTCTGCTGCGTCTGCAAAGGGTTCAACTCTTATTAGTCTCGCTCACTAATCACAGGAAATTAAAGGGATACTTAACATGATTTACATGATACATGATTTACTCGCCTTCAAGTCATCCTAGGTGTATATGACATTCTTCTCTCAGATTAATAATTTTATTAAAAAATGTCCTGGCTCTTCCAAGCTTTATAATGTCAGTGAATTGCTGTTTCTGTTTTGAAGTCGATAAAAGTGCATCTATCCATCATGATGCACTTTTATGATGGACAGATGCACTTTTATGATGGACAGATGCACTTTTATGATGGACAGATGCACTTTTATGATGGATAGATGCACTTTTATGATGGATAGATGCACTTTTATGATGGACAGATGCACTTTTATGATGAAATGATGCACTTTTATGATGGATAGATGCACTTTTATGATGGATAGATGCGCTTTTATGATGGACAGATGCACTTTTATGATGGACAGATGCACTTTTATGATGGACAGATGCACTTTTATGATGGACAGATGCACTTTTATGATGAAATGATGCACTTTTATGATGGATAGATGCACTTTTATGATGGATAGATGCACTTTTATGATGGATAGATGCGCTTTTATGATGGATAGATGCGCTTTTATGATGGATAGATGCGCTTTTATGATGGATAGATGCGCTTTTATGATGGATAGATGCGCTTTTATGATGGACAGATGCGCTTTTATGATGGATAGATGCGCTTTTATGATGGATAGATGCACTTTTATGATGGACAGATGCACTTTTATGATGGACAGATGCACTTTTATGATGAAATGATGCACTTTTATGATGGACAGATGCGCTTTTATGATGGATAGATGCGCTTTTATGATGGACAGATGCGCTTTTATGATGGATAGATGCGCTTTTATGATGGATAGATGCGCTTTTATGATGGATAGATGCGCTTTTATGATGAATTGATGCACTTTTATGATGGACAGATGCACTTTTATGATGGACAGATGCGCTTTTATGATGGACAGATGCGCTTTTATGATGGATAGATGTAC
The DNA here is from genome assembly GCA_030578255.1 of Tiaroga cobitis. Taxonomy (NCBI): domain Eukaryota; kingdom Metazoa; phylum Chordata; class Actinopteri; order Cypriniformes; family Leuciscidae; genus Tiaroga; species Tiaroga cobitis. The sequence goes on from CM060595.1 coordinate 769,297, forward strand.
TTTTATGATGATAGATGCGCTTTTATGACGAATTGATGCACTTTTATGATGGACAGATGCACTTTTATGATGGATAGATGCGCTTTTATTATGAATTGATGCACTTTTATGATGGACAGATGCACTTTTATGATGGACAGATGCACTTTTATGATGGACAGATGCACTTTTATGATGGATAGATGTACTTTTATGATGATAGATGCGCTTTTATGATGAATTGATGCACTTTTATGATGGACAGATGCACTTTTATGATGGATAGATGCGCTTTTATTATGAATTGATGCACTTTTATGATGGACAGATGCACTTTTATGATGGACAGATGCACTTTTACGATGGATAGATGCGCTTTTATGATGAATTGATGCACTTTTATGATGGACAGATGCACTTTTATGATGGACAGATGCACTTTTATGATGGACAGATGCACTTTTATGATGGACAGATGCACTTTTATGATGGATAGATGCACTTTTATGATGGACGGATGATACTTTTATGATGGATAGATGCACTTTTATGATGGATAGATGGGCTTTTATGATGGATAGATGCGTTTTTATGATGAATTGATGCACTTTTATGATGGACAGATGCACTTTTATGATGGATAGATGCACTTTTATGATGGATAGATGCATTTTTATGATGGATAGATGCATTTTTATGATGGACAGATGCATTTTTATGATGGACAGATGCACTTTTATGATGGATAGATGCACTTTTATGGACTTCAAAACAGAAACAGCAATTCACTGCCATTATAAAGCTTGGAAGAGCCAGGACATTTTTTAATATAACTCTGATTGTATTCGTCTCAAAGAAGAATGTCATATACACCTAGGATGACTTGAGGGCAAGTAAATCATGGGCTAATTTTCATTTTTGGGTGAACTATCCCTCTAACTAAACAGAGCACAGCTTACCCGGGCCGTCACCATCCCTGCTGTCCATATGTCTTCGTAGTGTCCTCGTCTTAGTGGGAAGTTCTGGGGCCTGTTGTATTGGACCCAGCGGCAGCTTCTTACCCTTCTTCCCCAACTCTTTCTCCACCTCTGCAACCCATGAACATTTAAAACACGAGCCACAAGAAAGGTACATGAAAATCTCTCTATTCCTCCAGAGATAAAATCATACCATCAGAGATACTGGACTCTTGAAACATAGTCTCAAACGCCTGGTGGGTTTCAGCAAAAGAAGGCCGCTCTGCAGGGTTCCATCTCCAACCTGAAGACAGAAACACTAAAGTCAGTCCAAAGGGCAAACTAAGACCCGTAGTTGTATTCATTTGGACCCGAAACAAATTTTTTTTTTATTAAAAAATTGAGTGTTCATCAGAGGGTCCAAAACCTGAGGACTTTAGTCACACTTGAACCACGAATACACAAAAAATAAAATTGAATTGAGTCGGAGCAGTTTTGTGTAATTTAAATAAGTAACAAATCCTTCCCTCACCGGTCAATTTGACCCCTTTAGGAATGAGTGGAATGCGAGGAATACACATACACATAGCAAAACCTAAAAATGCTCAAAAATCAAACTAAAGATGCTAAAACTTTACCAAAAGATTATTGTATAATGTGTACATGTGTATGTGAATGCACACTGAAGAAAAACTGACTTTAGGACCCAGCGGAACAGCTCATTTGATAGTGCTATAAGGCCATCTAGAGGCAAGAATCATGAAATATCATGTATATTATTTATTTTCCACAAGAGGTCGGCAAAGACTCCCAATGTAAGATATTTAGAGCTGAATTAAAAGGGTTATGCATGAAATTGTGTTATTTTGAATTTAGGTTAAAAGAATGTGAGGAATGTGCTTACATTACTATTTATTTATTGATCAAATCTAGTAATTTAAAGGTAAATAAAACAAAAAATAACCAACAAAAAAAGCTCCAAAAAAATTTGCATAAAAAAATAGAAAAATATCAAAATTAAATAAAATAAGTACCAAATTAAGTATAATTTTAGGGCTTCGGGTCATTTTGACCCGCGAGGGAAAGATGTGTTACAGAGTGCGAGGGAAGGATACAGTTTACTCGTAATCATATTGGAGTCACTTTTCTTAAATGATCTGAAGAGCTGCTTACAGGCCCTCATGAGCTCATAGACTTTCTCCGGGCATCCCTCGGGCCGGTCCATGCGGTAATCCTTCTCTAGTAGCTCGTAAACTTGGGACAAGTCAATTCCAGGATACGGAGACATCCCATAGGTGGCGATCTCCCAAAGCAGGACTCCAAATGCTGAGGAGTTCAAGCAAGAATGTCAGTTCGACACAAGCATCATCAGCATCAGCATGTCATTGATCTGTGCTTACCCCACACATCGGACTTGATGGAGAATTTGTTATAGGCCAGGCTCTCCGGTGCGGTCCATTTAATGGGAAACTTGGCTCCGGCATGGGCTGTGTACGTGTCTCCCGTCATCAGGCGACTCAGCCCAAAATCTGCCACTTTAACCAAGTGGTTTTCCCCAACTAAGCAGTTACGGGCAGCTAGATCCCTGAAACAAGAGCCAGATTGTCACTGGAAACATGTCATTCATAACAGTTACTAATTCGATGTTGTCCTGTATCTGATTTTTTTGTGCATAGAATGTTAAAACTGGAATCGTGTGATAGGAAAACTCTCCAAAAAATCGCACGCATCGCGATAATTACATTTTGAGCTCGGATGCAAAGAGTGATAAAAAGTTTTAGTGATGTTTTCTAAGTGAGGCATCACACTAGGGGTTGGGAATCGAAAATCTATTCTAATTCTGGACTCGAATGCTTGAGGTCAGGAATCGGATACTTGTTATAAAATAAAAAATTCGGTTCCTCTTATCGATTCCTCTGAGCGTCTCAATATGAGTGTAAAGCGTTGGAGCGCGAGAGACTCTGTGTTCTGTGTTCATGTGTATCAGTGTATCGGACCCGTGCAGCTCTTAAAGTGACAGCACTAATATTCCTGCCGTCTCTATAATAACACTAATCACACAACAGAAGACTGAGAACACACACTCGCTCTAGACTGGATATCTTTTTGAAACCAGAATTGTTGAAATTAAAACGATACCCAACCCTAAACACGACGGCGTGTGTAGGCAAGTGTTGTCAAAAGTACAGACTTCGGTACCAAGTCGAGACTGGAATTGTAAAAATGTGAGGCTTTGAGCGGAATCATAAACGCCTCTGATTGGCCGTGGTGTTCACGAGCTCATCAGAAATGTCTGTGATTGGCTACAATGATCAGCGCACGGGAGTGTGTGAGCGTTTATGAAAGCACAAGCAGGACCGATCCGCTGATATACGCCTGTGTGTGTGTGTGTGTGTGGAGTGTGTGTGTGTGTGTGTGTAAGCGCTCGCTGAAAAGCCTCACTGATGTATATTTACAACATGTCTTTGAAGCGCTGATCATTGCAGCCAATCACAGACATATCCGATGAGCTTGTGAACACAACGGCCAATCAGAGGCGTTTCTGATTCCGCTCAAAGCCTCACATTTTTATAATTTCAGTCTCGACTTGGTACCGAAGTCGGTACTTTTGACAACACCAGTGTGGGCTTCCCATCTGGACTGCAGTTCTGGCTCACCTGTGTATGAAGTTCTTCTTCTCCAGGTACTCCATGGCGGAGGAGATCTGCGTGGCCATGTGGAGCAGCACCACGGCGTTCACCTCCTGGCGGTTGCACTCGCGCAGGTAATCCAGCAGGTTCCCGTGCGTCATGAACTCTGTGATGATATAAAAGGGAGGTTCCCGTGTGCAGACGCCTGGCATAAGAGACGAGCACAGAACATCCGCAGCAGTGATTGATAAGCAGCTCTCCTTCAGAACCATTAAGTCACATTTATTTATACAGCGTTGAGTGTTTCAGAGCAGCTTTACAGAGATAACAGGAAAAAATTGCAACACAGTTTGTTACTATAGCAGAAGTACTCGCGTTTTTATTAATCTTGATTGTGTGTGTGAACTGCAGCGCTATTAGAGTCTCGTGGAGTTTTGTTAAATCATACATTCAATTTCAGTTTGTTTTTCACCAACTCTACCAGAACACGTGGAGTATACGACACTCGTAGCATCCAATCATTCTGTGGTACGTTTGTGTCTTTTTTAAAAAGCTTGATATTCACTGCCATTAAATGCCATTTTTAATTCTGCATATTTGGCCCTAAAATTAAAGAGCGTACGGCATTAGAACAACACCAGGGTGAGTAAATTATGACTTAATTTCCTTTTTATGGTGACCTATCCCTTTAAGTAGCAATACTTATATCTAATTACAAATGTTTAGTACTCTCTCCACCTCAGTGAGTTACTTCATGGCATTGTCAGCTCTAAAAGTGTTTTAATAAAGAGAGTTTAAGGCTTCGTGTCGGTGGAAAAGAATACTGTGTCATGACGACTGCAATCTTCTGTTCTTATTCTGTGTTGATTCAAAGTATATGGAGTCGTGCAGTCCATTAGATCAACTCACAAAGTCAGTCGACTCACTCAAATCCAGGATCGAACAACCCTGTGAACCGGCCTTTAGAAAAAATCTGCATTTCCACGGCATTCAACTCAGTTTACTTTGGGAGTATCTCTATTTATTTAAAGATTAGTTGGGAAGCACTTCATACGTTACATTACAGGATCACAGCGTAATGCAGGACACATGAAGAGAGGCGGGCCTTGTGCGCGATCAGACGTTTAGCTCTGTAAACCTGTCGAGTCGGACAGCGTGAAGCCCGGTGAACACTCACCTAACAGCTGCACCAGGTTCGGGTGTTTGATTTCTTTCATGACCGCAGCTTCTTTTAAAAACTCTTCCACTTCCATCGTGTCTTCCTGCACAAGAGGGAGAAACAAGACAATTCACACTCAACTTGATTCTATCGGACCCTGGTGCGCTTGTGTGCATCTTACGTCATCGCACACGTGCACGGCGCATGATAGAAAACAGAACGCGGGTCAATATATTGTGTTTTTTATTAATTTGGTGCTATTATGTGCAGCTGAGTGAACAACTACTGTGTGTGTGTGCGAGCCGCATAAGGAGACAGTGGATTTCCATTAATTATTTGCCCTGATTCCACGCGCTATAGGGAATACACTGCAGGCTCACTCTAATTGAGTCGCGATTGATCATTTCACAGCGCTAAAAGCATACAAAGAAAAAAAAATGCAAAAAGCAAATAATTTTGATGACATTTTGAAACACGCTGATCTGTCACCAGGTGGAAGCTCGTCAAATTACATGTCAACATGGACCTCAAATAAAGAATGACTAAAACTACAGCAGGACAAAGCAAACCCGAGTCGAGGACGTTAGCAGAGTAGACGCAGTGTGTGTCACTAACCTTTAGTGTTTTGACGGCCACAGTGAGGCTGTACTTCTTCCACACGCCCTCGTACACCTCTCCATACTGCCCTCCGCCCAGCTTGTGCTTCATCGTGATGTCCGTGCGCTCCATCTCCCACTTGTCATAGTTGGGCGACACGCCGTAGATGGTGGGCTTGTTGCGCTTGGGAGCCGGGTAATGCAGCGTCGTGATGAGGCCGTCCGCCACCGTGGAGTGATGATGGACCAGCTCTGCCAGCGTGTTGAAGCGGCTCTCGGACGACACGTACAGCTGGAGAGAGACGAGAGCGTGAGCCTCAAACCTGCTCTGAACACACCAGTTAGACAAGCACAATGTGGGAATGCTTGAGGTCAGGAATCGGATACTTGTTATAAAATTAAAATTTCGGTTCCTCTTATCGATTCCTCTGTGAGCGTCTCAATATGAGTGTAAAGCGTTGGAGCGCGAGAGACTCTGTGTTCTGTGTTCATGTGTATCAGTGTATCGGACCCGTGCAGCTCTTAAAGTGACAGCACTAATATTCCTGCCGTCTCTATAATAACACTAATCACACAACAGAAGACTGAGAACACACACTCGCTCTAGACTGGATAACTTCTGTAACTATATTTGTAATGTATATGTTATTTATAAAGTGCAGTGTTATTTTACATTTGATTACAGTTTCTGAACACCTGAAAATCTTAAAACACTGTTTATTTCAGTCGTATCTTTGTTCAGTTGTGTCTATTTGTTGCGATTGCTAATTTTTTATTTGTTCTTTTTTAATAACTGAGTGTTTACTAGTCTTTAATAATGCTTGAAATGCATATTAGTTCGGCTAGTTGTTGTTAAACCACAGGCAAACGTTGATTTCTGTTCATGATATTCAGCTACAATTAAATGTTTTGCAATATGACTAATGTGAATGATATCCAAGTTTTTATTTTACCTTATTGGAATCAAAATTAGGAATCGATAAGCAAATAACTTGTGCATTTTTGGCCAGATATAAACAAAAATAACTGACACAAAACATGTCAACAAAAAATTTAAACACCAAAGAGTCCAAAAACATCAAACCGATTATCAGTCGATCTCTAGATGTCAATTTCTAAATATCATTCTATTTTTAACTTAAATACTCAATGCCTCTGAAACAAAATGGTGCAAGAGACTAAATGTTTCTAAATATCAATCTATTTTTTACTTAAAATCTCTGAACAAAACGTGTGTATTTCTCTTGGTCAAAGAATGTAACGTTCAAGAGTGATGCACCGTTTCCTGTTTTTGTGCAAATGATGAGGCCTCTTTAGTGCATTAAAGCATGTTCAATACATTTTCAATCATGCATTGGTGTAATTATTGCATTTTTAGTACTTCAGATGTTTATAAATGGCTGGAAGTCCAGGAAAACTTGGTTTCATGTCATAATCTGTCAAGAGTCCTGAATGGAGTTATATCACACTGGCTGTATAAGCATTCATTAAATACAGCTCTCATTACAAGTGATAAACTCGTAAGTTACTCAAAGTTGTCTGTACATTTCTGATGTTCTTCAGTAATTTTTTACCGGAAAAAAAAAAATTCTCACTCACACACGGTGTTGATACGGTAGTGGTAGACGCGGCCCTCGTAGCGCAGCGATATGGACCTCACACACACACACACACACTCTTACCTTGCCGTCGGAGGCGGTGTTGATACGGTAGTGGTAGACGCGGCCCTCGTAGCGCAGCGATATGGACCACACACACACACACACACACACACTCTTACCTTGCCGTCGGAGGCGGTGTTGATACGGTAGTGGTAGACGCGGCCCTCGTAGCGCAGCGATATGGACCTCACACACACACACGCACACACACACACTCTTACCTTACCCACTCTTACCTCTTACCCACACACACACACACACACTCTTACCTTGCCGTCGGAGGCGGTGTTGATACGGTAGTGGTAGACGCGGCCCTCGTAGCGCAGCGATATGGACCTCACACACACACACTCTTACCTCTTACCCACACACACACACACACACACACACACACACACACACACACACACACTCTTACCTTGCCGTCGGAGGCGGTGTTGATACGGTAGTGGTAGACGCGGCCCTCGTAGCGCAGCGATATGGACCTCACACACACACACACACACACGCACACACACACACTCTTACCTTACCCACTCTTACCTCTTACCCACACACACACACACACTCTTACCTTGCCGTCGGAGGCGGTGTTGATACGGTAGTGGTAGACGCGGCCCTCGTAGCGCAGCGATATGGACCTCACACACACACACACACTCTTACCTCTTACCCACACACACACACACACACTCTTACCTTGCCGTCGGAGGCGGTGTTGATACGGTAGTGGTAGACGCGGCCCTCGTAGCGCAGCGATATGGACCTCACACACACACACACACTCTTACCTCTTACCCACACACACACACACACACTCTTACCTTGCCGTCGGAGGCGGTGTTGATACGGTAGTGGTAGACGCGGCCCTCGTAGCGCAGCGATATGGACCTCACACACACACACACACACACTCTTACCTTGCCGTCGGAGGCGGTGTTGATACGGTAGTGGTAGGCCCTCGTAGCGCAGCGATATGGACCACACACACACACACACACACACACACACACTCTTACCTTGCCGTCGGAGGCGGTGTTGATACGGTAGTGGTAGACGCGGCCCTCGTAGCGCAGCGATATGGACCTCACACACACACACACACACACACACACTCTTACCTTACCCACTCTTACCTCTTACCCACACACACACACACACTCTTACCTTGCCGTCGGAGGCGGTGTTGATACGGTAGTGGTAGACGCGGCCCTCGTAGCGCAGCGATATGGACCTCACACACACACACACACACACACTCTTACCTCTTACCCACACACACACACACACACACACACACACTCTTACCTTGCCGTCGGAGGCGGTGTTGATACGGTAGTGGTAGACGCGGCCCTCGTAGCGCAGCGATATGGACCTCACACACACACACACACACACACACACTCTTACCTCTTACCCACACACACACACACACACACACACACACACACTCTTACCTTGCCGTCGGAGGCGGTGTTGATACGGTAGTGGTAGACGCGGCCCTCGTAGCGCAGCGATATGGACCTCACACACACACACACACACTCTTACCTCTTACCCACACACACACACACACACACACTCTTACCTTGCCGTCGGAGGCGGTGTTGATACGGTAGTGGTAGACGCGGCCCTCGTAGCGCAGCGATATGGACCTCACACACACACACACACACACACTCTTACCTCTTACCCACACACACACACACACACACACACACACACACTCTTACCTTGCCGTCGGAGGCGGTGTTGATACGGTAGTGGTAGACGCGGCCCTCGTAGCGCAGCGATATGGACCTCACACACACACACACACACTCTTACCTTGCCGTCGGAGGCGGTGTTGATACGGTAGTGGTAGACGCGGCCCTCGTAGCGCAGCGATATGGACCTCACACACACACACACACACACACTCTTACCTCTTACCCACACACACACACACTCTTACCTTGCCGTCGGAGGCGGTGTTGATACGGTAGTGGTAGACGCGGCCCTCGTAGCGCAGCGATATGGACCTCACACACACACACACACTCTTACCTCTTACCCACACACACACACACACACACACACACACACACACACTCTTACCTTGCCGTCGGAGGCGGTGTTGATACGGTAGTGGTAGACGCGGCCCTCGTAGCGCAGCGATATGGACCTCACACACACACACACACACACACACACTCTTACCTCTTACCCACACACACACACACACACACACACACTCTTACCTTGCCGTCGGAGGCGGTGTTGATACGGTAGTGGTAGACGCGGCCCTCGTAGCGCAGCGATATGGACCTCTGGCCGGGGCTGCTCTCGCTCTCGCGCACCAGGAAGCTGCCGTTGATGCCGCTGCTGAGCAGGTACTCGGCGGCGTTGCGCGACACGGGCCCATGGAACCAGCTGTGCTTCTCCAGGCTGTTCACAGGCGTGATGTAGTTGCTCGGCACCCAGCCCTGCCCGTTCTTCGTCTGCGCCTCGCACCACTCGCCATTGTGATTGTATCCCAGAACCCTCAGCTTCTCTCCTGGTTATAGACACGTTACAGTGTGTCACTCAATCCATTGGGCCGGCTCTACCACATCACATGTCAGGGTCTATTGCAGTGTTGTCAAAAGTACAGACTTCGGTACCAAGCCGAGACTGAAATTGTAAAAATGTGAGGCTTTGAGCGGAATCATAAACACCTCTGATTGGCCGTTGTGTTCACGAGCTCATCGGATATGTCTGTGATTGGCTGCAATGATCAGCGTTACAAAGACATGTTGTAAATATACATCAGTGAGGCTCTTCAGCGAGCGCTTACACACACACACACACACGAGCATTTGAAAACAGGCGTCTATCAGCGGATCGGTCCTGCTTGTGCTTTCATAAACGCTCACACACTCCCGTGCGCTGATCATTGTAGCCAATCACAGACATTTCTGATGAGCTCGTGAACACCACGGCCAATCAGAGGCGTTTATGATTCCGCTCAAAGCCTCACATTTTTATAATTTCAGTCTCGACTTGGTACCGAAGTCTGTACTTTTAACAACACTGGCCTATTATTCAATTCACATGTATCTGTATAGCGCTTTTCACATTACACATCATTTCAAAGCAGCTTTACAGAAAATGCATGAGTCCACATTACAGCATACAGTGATCTGTCATCAGAGGAGACTGTCTAAGTTATGCATTTCAGAAATCTACATATATAAAAACACAGTTAGCAAAAAAACTATTAATTTAAACAATGTAATAATTTAAGGCAGAAGCAATGAGCTCATTGAAATAATGAATACTTGTTGGTTAACAAATGATTATGACATTTAGAAAAATGTAGCGTTGGTGTTATTAGGCTATTTTGCAGCTGTGCCGTCGAAGTAATTGTGAAGAGATGTGATTATTAAAGGTTGCTTCAAATGTTTCCATTAACATGTTTTTTGCATGAATGCATTAACCAATTAGAGGCATTTAAATACACACACACACTCAACTTTAATACTTACTGACCATTTGGAATTACCTTTGTGCCAATAATACTGAACGTAATTTTTCAAGAAACTAGTGCAAATATAAATGAGTAAAATATCTGTAAAACTAGAAAAAAAGAAAGAAAAAAACGCAGGCAAATTTTTGGACTTTGTGTTTAATACACAGCATGTTTTGCTATTCTTTCGCTGATCTGAACTTACTAATGCGCTTCCAGAGTTTTCATTTATGCTTCTGAAGTTTTTCGTAGTGTAATTTACCGTTTTAATCCTACACAAGGTTCACACAGATACTGTGAAATAAATTTCCAGGACTTACGGACTTTTAAAGCACTATGGCTCAGGTTTCCACAGACTACAATCAGAGATCGCACTAATCAAACAATATCTTTGTTTTATTTTTTTACACAAATTACAGATGTAAGCTATCCAAAATACAACTATATTTAAGAATATATATTAAATACATAGTTTTTAATGGCTATTGTTGTTCAATAAATAATATTTTATATTATAATTGGCGTACTTCATTTCCACAAGCGCCTGATGGGGTTTATCAGTTAACACTGCGTGAAAAGATTATATTTGTTTTGGGGGAAAATTTTTACTATTTCATATACAGTCAAAGCAACATTTATTCAGACACCTTCAACATGTCTCACATTATCACTGTTTATTCGCTATAGTTTAGAAAATGGTAATAAACATGAGCAGAACTCAGAGTTCTCAGATCAGTGGATATTTGACTGGTTTTGTCCGTCCTTCTGTTAGACTCTCACACATGAATTATGTTGAATATCTGTCAGCTGTTAAATTTAACTACACAATTAGATTAGGGGCGGTGATGGCGCAGTGGATAAGACACATGCCTTTGGTGTGAGAGACCCGGGTTCGAATCCACTGTGAGACACCAATGTGTCCCTGAGCAAGACACTTAACCCCTAGTTGCTCCAGAGGCGTGCGACCTCTGACATATATAGCAATTGTAAGTCGCTTTGGATAAAAGCGTCAGCTAAATGAATAAAAATGTAAAAAAATGTAGATAATACCAGTTTAGCTCAACCAGTGACCAAGCAATGCTTCATGTTGTTCAGTGTGTGTGTAAAAAGAGCATTAGCAATTACAGAAAACACACTTCAGCAAAACATCATCAGCTCAAAGTGGAGGAATCATTTCTGGTCCCGAATGTTTATAAATGTCACTGGTAGTCACTGTATGAAGAATATTTGGGTGTAATATGTCACACTTTACTTTGCTCTCCTAGTAAATAATACTAGTAAAAAAAATCAAAAATTATATCTGGTGTCTGAATAATTTTTGGTTTAACTGTATTGTATTTAAATAAGTAAAGCACTTTAAGCACCTCTTCATAATTATGGCTTTTTTCAACGATTTTTCCAGGACTTTAATTTAAAAAAGTCAAATTCACGCACTTCAAGCACCCTGTACGAACCCTGCAACACATGAAAACGATACTCATGTGTGCTGTGAATAGTGTGGCTGTGTGATGAATTGCTTGTGATGTTCCTAATTTGAAGGTTTTAGATAAAAGCATCTGCTAAATGAACAGATGTGAATGAAACAAAAGCTGAGTGAAATATACTGAATCATGCTCTCGTTATCTAATGAAGTGACGCTGGTTTTCACGGGCGAATACAGATAAGATAAAGGAAGAGGAGAAGAGAGGAAGAATGTGTGTATTTCCAGTCAGTCATGTGACCGAACACCGGCTTCTCTTCTCTCGACTGAAAAACACAGGAGGAGGACGAGGAGGAGTACTGGTCAAACGCACTAGTAATTATGAATAATGTTGGCACAAAACAGTGTGTGACCGAAGTGTGTGAGCGCTCAAACTCTACTGGAAAAAACCTTTTTGTTTTTTTTAATGTAATTAATGATCTGTACAAAACATCAGGTATGAACATTATTAAGTTATACATCTTGCTGATACATGGCATTGTTTTAATAATAATAATTATAAACTTAAGGTTCATTAGTTAACATTAATACATGTATTAACTAACAGTGAGCAATACATCTGTTACAGTATTTATTAATCTTTGTTAATGTTAGTTAATAAAAATCCAGCTGTTCATTGTTTGTTCATGTTAGTTCACAGTGCAGTAACTAATGTTAACAAATACAAAACATTGATTTTAATAACGTATTAGTAAATGTTGAAATTAATATTAACTATGATTAATAAATGCTGTAGAAGTATTGTTCGGTCTTAGTTCAAGTTAACTAATGTAGTTCACTAATGTTCACTAATGAACCTTATTTACTGTGAGATTTCACTGGTATTTGTATCGACCTCTGGTGTTTTGTCCTTTTAATCTTATAACAAGTATCCAATTCCTGACCTCAAGTAAGTGATTCCAGACCCTAGTTAAGAACATTATTAGGTTATGAATCTTGCTGACACATGGCATTGTTTTAAGGTAATAATAATTATAAACTTTAATAATTAAAGGAGTCTGTAGCCGCGTTTCCATTAAATTGCCCTTCAAATTGCGCAAATTGAAATTGCGAATTGCAAATACGCCCAATAAAACACGTCAATTTCGCAAAAACTCCCATTTATCGCAAAAAAAGCTTTGACGTTCGCATGAGGAGGCTTTTCAGGGAATTCGAGAAGGGAAAATTTCGCAAAACTGCAATGAAAACAGTTTTTAGGCATTTACAGTCACATGACGTAGACGGCGCGGTGTGTTTGGGCAGAAGACGAGACAGTTCTTTATTAAAGACTGAAGAATTACAGGAATACTGGACTCTAAACCTCAAAGAAATGCCATAATCAATCAAGACCCCGGAGCATAAATGAGGAGAAACACCCAGAAACTCCTCACATGAGCCGCTCTCAGTATAACGGGCTTTCCTTGCCATTAATGCTTGGATAACACACACACACACACACACACACACACACACACACACGTCACCTTCCGTTAATAATAATGGCTAGTGCACTGACTGGGATATACAGTATATAAACCATTAAAACTAACATCCGTTGCCATGATTTTTGTAATGATTATCGCAAGAGGGAAAAAAAATGACGTTTTAGCCGCATAACATCGGTTAACGGAAACGCCGTCATTTCGCAATAATTTAGAATAAATCTAAAAATTTGAATAGTGTGAGTGACGGGGAGGTGTCGGTGTGTTTGCAGGCTTCAGGTGATGAGTGCGAGTGTGTTTCCCACCTTTGGTGATGCTGAGAGTGTTGTCGCCGCTCGCTACGAAGTCATACAGCGCCACGAACAGGTTGGGGTCGTTCTCTCCGGGTCCCGCCAGCAGATTCTCCTTGGAGTTCCAGCGAGCCGCTTCAGAAAGACCCGGAGGCTCGAAGCCGGGCCGCTGAAGAGCTTCTGCAAACACACCAGAGGTCAAAGGTCAATGCACCACACTGAATGTTGACATGCGAGGGTAATTCTCATTACGATAACACAGAACAATCTGACCAACGTAAAATAAATATTTACAAAAAAATTCTTAAAGGTGTAATATTTAGGAGGATCTGTTGACAGAAATGCAATATCATATGCGTAATTATGTTTTAAGTGGTGTATAAAGACCTTACATAATAAACCGTTATGTGTTTATTAGCTTAGAATGAGGCGTTTCTCTCTACACACACCGCGGGTCCGCTTACATCCACGTTTCTACGGTGGCCCCGAGCGGACAAACGCGTTTCGTCACTATGTTGTTCTTCATGATCAGAAGCTGCTAAAGTCAGCGAGTAATCAAGATGAGCAAGAAACATTTATGATTATTATCAGTGTTAAAAACAGTTCCTATTTCTGTGAAAATCTTGATTCACTAGCATTTAAAAGTTTGGGATACGCAAGAACATTTTTTTTTATTTTTAAAGAAGTTGATACTTTTAATCAGCAAAGACACATTAAATTGATCAAAAGTGACAGTAAAGATATTTATAATGTTTTAAATAAATTCAGTAAAAACATTATTCGCATCTGTAATCAACCATTCCACACAATCCTAGAGAGGTTTCACATGCTTTGGGCCATTCCCAGAGTTAGACAGCCGGATAGAGATGTTCCCTGTGTTGCACAGAACAACACGAGTCAGCAAATGAGGAGAGAATGACAAACTATTTCGACAACAGTGGATTCTGGTAGTTGAGAACTTTTGATAAAGGAGTACATTTTAGATAAAGTAACTTGTCTTTCACCACAGTTAACATGAGCTCATAAAACTGCATGCGATATTGATGATTATACAAGAATCGGACATTGTTTAACATTGTTTACATGAATTATACCGCTGAGTCGCCATAAACTGCTCATTCTTTGCTTCACGTCAAACTCAGATCCATCACTGTGATCAAACACAGGAAAGACTTGCATATTTCTGAGATAAAACACCAATACATTAATTTACATCCAACCAGACAATTTTCAACTTTTGCCCTGATAATTGTCACACTTGGTTCTTCAATTTATTTCCATTTTTCCCTTTCATATTTCTTAGTAAATCCCCAGGTATCATCTGAAAGCTTAAACACGCAAAAATCTTCCTGTGAAACCATTGTTACACCATAGAGCGATACTTTAAAACCTTTTAGCAACTCAATATTTTTGTGATATCAACTTCAAATTTGGAGCAAAATTTGCTTAGACATTTCTTTGGTTTTCTAGCAGCTTTACAGTCCAAACTATTTCGTGAAATATATATTTTGTATAACACCATTATATGAGAGCTGAACTGAGCTGGACGATGACATCACGGTTTACTCCAGAGCGGCTATATATATAAATAAACTAAATTAATAACTTTGTTACAACAGAAATGAAGCATCACTGAACTCACTTCAGCTGGACTGAGACGCTATTCTCTTCTGGAAACACACTGTGTTGCATTATTCTCCTGTTATCTCTGTAGAGCTGCTCTGAAACTCTGTGTACTGTAAAAAGCACTATATAAAGGTGACTTGACTATTAAATAAATGTTTAGTTCAGTACATTTGCTCTACAGTAAACTTCTCTTTTCTACTCTCTTCTTGAGTGTTTTCTATAAATAGAGACCAACATTAGGTCAGTATTTCAAAGCATTCCTGAATTACAACTATGGTTAAAAAGAAGTTGCCTGAGAGTTGAAATCGAACACACACACACTCAATAAGATCATTCAGTAAATGAGCTCAAAGATGCATCCAAACTCTCTCCACACACACACACACACACACACACACACACACACACACCAAACTGCACAGCTCTATCCAGACAGGAATCAGATTTCCCAGTGTTTTCTCCTCCCTCGTTTTTTCCTCTCTTTCTTTTCCTCGAGCCAGTATGTCTGGCTTTGCTCTCGCTCTTCCCCCTCCTCCACTTTCCAAACACACAGGAGAACCGAGGCCTGGGATTTTCACGAGTCCATCGACACAGACCCATCCGTGTGTTAATCCGAAGCCCGAGTTCGGTCTGGGCCACTCTGTAATTGAGATCCTCACACACACACACACACACACACACACACACACACACACACACACACACACACACAGTCGCTTACCTTCAAAGTAACAGCTGGAGGACGAAGAAAGACCTTGTTTCTTGGATTTACAGCCCACCAATTTTAGACAAATTTCCAACATTTTCATTTGCTTCCCAAACACGTTCAAATTGAAAGATATAATCCAGTTAGTTTCTCTTTTATCCAAAGGAAAGTTCAAAAGAAAGTAGCCAAAAAACATGAAAAAGTTGTGTGTTATAGCTCAAGTCACATACAACGCGAAGATGAAGTCAAACGCGGCTTTTCTTCATCTTAAACCCACTTCACTCCGTTCTTCTCGCGAGTTTCCAAAGTAAGAGGCTCCATTTTTCCCCCCGCTCTTCCCGTTCTTCTGGTTTTCTCTGGAAACTAGGAAACTAGCCATCCACACGGATCCTTTCCACAACAACCACAAGTGTGTAGGAGTTAAACAAAGCACTTTGACGATAGTGTTGTCTTTTTCATGGTGTATGTCGTCTTGAGAGAGGGTCCAGAGGAAAAGCAAGAACTGATCCCTGCCAACAAAGAGGCCCTTTCAGGAGCGGGGCCGATGACATCACTGCTGATGACATCACTGGCTCCGCCCCCCCCGGCTGAAACCTGCAGCATTATCTGAGTGTAACTGGAATCTGCCTTTGTCTTTCCGTTACACCGGCCCCTCCTACACAGACCTCGCTATCTGTTGCTCTCAAAATGTGTTCAGGCTTAAAACAAAGGCACTGGAGCACAGGATCAAGAGCATTTATGCCCACTGCCAGTATGAATCAGTTACAAATATGTGACAACCCTGGACCACAAAACCAGTCACATGGGTCATTTTTTTTTAATTGAGATGTATGGATCACATGAAAGCTGAATAAATAACCTTTCCATTGATGTATGGTGTGTTATGATAGGACAATATTTGGCCGAGGTACAAAGCATTAGAAAATCTGGAATTTGAGGGTGCAAAAAAATCTAAACATTGAGAAATCTCCTTTAAAGTTGTGCATTTATGTTCGATTTGTGCCGCATTCACTCACAAAAATAAATGTTTTATATATTTACGGTAGGAACTAGAGATGCACCGATGTGAAAATTGTGGCCGATACCGATAACCGATATTAATATTGCTGTTATGGCCGATACCGATATTTACCGATGTCGATATCTCTGTATAGAAAACACATAGCGAGGATAAGGGCTGCACCATATTGGTAAAAAATGACGTTGCGATATAAAAACAATTTCACCAGATGACTTGAATAGCTCTATTTGGAAAGAATGAATCATTCTAGAATGACTGGGTTGGTTTTGTCATGGAGTAAATCTGCATAGAAACTAATATTAATAGAATGTTAACTAATGTAGTTAACTAGACTTTAATAAATTGAACCTTATTCAGGGTTTCTGCAGGGTTTAGTCGGTCAAATTTAAGACTTTTTAAGACCTTTTTATGACCATTATGATTTAAATTCATGACCTACACGAATTACGAAAAATAACTTCCTTTCAAAAGTCTTTTTTTTTTATTGACTTTCATTAAAAGTAATAAGTTTCATTATTTAAAGGTTCCATTTTCTTAAGAGTAACAAACTGAAGGCTCCCTTTCCTCAATAAGTCTCAATAACACAGGAACAACACTCAACAATTATCACGATAATATATATCAGTCAATATCGATAATTATCACGATAAATGTCAATTCTTTATTTCTTTCAAGTTTAAAGGCAAATTTTCTTCTCCTAACTGAAAGTTGTAGAAACCA
This sequence comes from Tiaroga cobitis, assembly GCA_030578255.1. Taxonomy (NCBI): domain Eukaryota; kingdom Metazoa; phylum Chordata; class Actinopteri; order Cypriniformes; family Leuciscidae; genus Tiaroga; species Tiaroga cobitis. The sequence goes on from CM060595.1 coordinate 787,029, forward strand.
GACCGTTAATTGTGGTTTTAAACTACTCTTTATTGTCAGAACATATCATGACAAACACTTGCCAAACAGGTAAACATTTCACAAATCTGAGGTAGAGCATTCAAACATGCGTAATTTTTCCTTAACAAAATTAATATCTTTATTGGAAAATTAATTTCTTAGTTTCTGCATGTGCTAATGGGGGATATTGTTTCATGTCTTGAAACAGGTTTGTGTTGCCTGACTTTGATGGCACGTTTCTTCATGAAATGTATGAAAAACAGTATAGCCTAAATACATTAAATACTGTAATTATATTCCATTAGTCCTTTAATACATTGTCTATATTAATAATATAATACACTTCAATATGTATATCCCACATTTCATGGTGCAGTTAATATACTAGGCTAACGTTATAGTAGCCTAAATCCATGGTAATTATGGGAATTTGTAGACGGAAAAGCTTCCGACTGTCTCGTTGCGCACAGTGTTTCTCCTGTTCGTCAGCGCCGTTTCATCTGCCTTTAAACTGGTTTAAATCACTGAGACATTTGTGTTCTAAGCTGAATTCAAGCGCTTCTCACTGGATCTCGTGAGCGAGACCGATTAGAGTAAACCAGAACGCGTCTGCTCTAGTGAGCTCGCGCTGCCGTTTGGACTTTGAGCCGAGCGGATAAACAGTCCGGGAGGCGCGCGCAGTTCAAATGAGTTTCGTTATAGAGAAAAAAATATATCGCGATAATGAATGAATGAGCATATCAATTTAAGACGTGGCTAAATGTAACTTATGACCTTGTATGGAAAATCCGGACGTTTTTATGACTTTTTATGGCCTAAAATTCTTATTATTAAATTTAAGACGTTTTATGACTTTTTATGACTCCGCGGAAAGTAACCCTGCTTATTGTAAAGTGTTTCCGATTTATGTCTCTTGGGTTCAGTGTTGGACAGATCACAGATCAGTTGTTTTAACCATTCATTAAAGTGAATCGGTTCAAAGGAGTCATTAGTTCGCGAATCGGACGTGTCATTAACGGACCACGGCACACGTTGTGTGATTGTCCCGGCAGTTTAGGACATCGCACAAGATTTGTCTCAACACAGAAAACATTTCATCACTAGATAGATTTTTGTTTTGTTTATTGAAAGTGTGGTTTATGTCATCTGAATGTGTGGAAAGCTTTTCAGAGAAGATAAGGTAACGTTTTAGCACAATTCACAACCAGTGGTAGTTCAGAAAAAAAAACTTAGGTCTTCCGACCTTTTATCATCGTGTATTCTCAAAGATATTCAGTCAACTCAATGCATTAATATGCGCGAGGGAGGGAGAGAGAGCAAAACCGTCTGAAGACGGTGCGCGCGCGACCGGGGCTTTCACTCGCTCTGCTCGTTCCCTCAGTTAAACAAGCGCAGCAGTCGGTCATCTACATCACTCACCGGTCAAATAAGGCTTCGGCGGGACAAAAATACGCCTTAGTAAGGCTGACAGAAAACAGCGTGCAAGTTCCAGTCTTCTTTATGTCTCCAGTCTTCCTGATGTTTAAACTGACAGGACTTGAGCTTGTAATGAATGCGCTCGTGCAAAAACAAACATCCCCGCCCCCGCACTCACATCTACACACGAATGATTATCGGCCTGTTCACATCGGCCCTATTTTGACATCGGAACGATACCGATGTGTAAAAAATTGACCATATCGGCCGATGTTATATCGGCGGCCAATATATCGTGCACCACTAGTAGGAACTTTACAAAATATATTCATGGAACATGATCTTTACTTAATATCCTTATGATTTTTGGCATTAAAGAAAAATCAATAATTTTTAACCATAATTGGGTATTGCCACAGATACACCCGTGCGACTCGAGACTGCTTTTGTGGTCCAGGGTCACATATGTTCACTTGCACTTTTAAATGCTCAACAAACTCGAGCGTTTGAGCAACCGAACACACATCTCCAATTTTTTATTTTTTAATTACTGGGTGTTTACTTTTAAATGCTCAACAATATCGCGGTAAACATTAAGATAATTATTAAGGACACTGGCTCTTGCTCACTATTAATTTTGTGAATTGCAATGATAGGATTTCAATTCTACCAATGAGAAAGACTCGCACATTAACAGAATGGTCAAGGCGAAAAGATCAAAGTATCAAATATCACAGTATTTATACGTGTACATTTTATATAACTGGTTAATCAGTGGATTATTTCTTGAGTTAATGGGAAAAAAAGGCAAATATTAAAGGCCCACTGAAGTGCCTTGGAACGCGCAGCTTTATATGATGCGTTGACCTAATTTCCACTGAAACAGGAAGGGGCGGGACATGTTGAATGGCTCCTCCCCCTTTTTTCAAATAGCCAATCGCGTTTAGTTTACCCCACAGACTGACAGCTCATGGAAGCGAATCCGGGCTCTGATGATGCGTTGCATTCAATAATAAAGATGTGAAATGAATTCTAGCCATTTCAATCTTAACCAGCGTACATTTGGAAAAAAGAATAAAGCGTTTGAGCAACCGAACACACACTCCAACCCATATTCCTCCGTGTCGGCCAACGGTCGCTTCGGTCAGGTGGAGTTTACAGCATAGGGGACGGAGCTTCCGATTCTAGAGCGCATTTGATTGGACAGAAGATGTGATGAGAAGCGGTGATGTCATAAAAATCCATGATCCATTTTAGCAGAAGTGAGAGACTAAGTTTTGAATGCTTATTTCTCTAAAATGCTAATTTTGTCATTGTTTTGGAAATTTGGAACAAACCAGCTTATCCATAACCGTAAGGCTAACATATTCATACTAAAAGCTAAAAAACTTAAATTCCAACTGTATGTTGGTTAAGAATGAAATGGCTAGAATTCATTCACATCTCTACTATTGAATCCAGCGTATCATCAGCGCTCGGGTTCGCTTCCATAAGCTGTCAGTCTGTGGGGTAAACTAAACGCTATTGGCTGTTTAAAAAGGGGGAGGAGCCATTCAACATGTCCCGCCTTAGCTTCCTGTTTCAGTGGAAATTGCATCAACCCATTATACAAAACTGTGCGTTCCAAGGCACTTCAGTGGGGCTTTAATTACTGTATTTTATTTAAAAACCTGCCCAGTGTTGCCCTGCAAACAATGGTCTACTGACAAAAATAAAAGCGAATTGTCTACTTTGTGTTTGTATTTGGATCTACTATTTTGTCTGCCATTGTTTAGGTGCGCCAGACATCGGGATGCTTCAAAGCCGAAATGGTATTTAACAAAAAATAATTTTTTTGTAATTGTAATGTATATTGTATTTATAAAGTGCAGTGTTATTTTACATTTGATTACAGTTTCTGAACCTGAACACCTCAAAATCTTAAAACACTGTTTATTTCAATCGTATCTTTGTTCAGTTGTGTCTATTCCTTGCGATTGCAAATTTTTTCTTAATGACTGAGTGTTTACTTGTCTTTAATAATGCTTGAAACTTATATTAGTTCGGCTAGTTGTTTTTCAACACCTCGTTGTATTTTCAATAAGACTAAATGTGAATGATATCCAAGTTTTTTTTTTTTACCTTATTGGAATCGAAATTAGGAATCGATAAGCGACCTTTTCAAATACAGCAGTAAATTGGTTCCGGGAATTTACCAGTAAGAGGAGTTGTAACATTAGCAGTAATTACCGGCATATGCGCTGTGAGTGAAGATTACGGTATATGCGCTGTGTGAACGCGGAGTGAAGATTACGGTATATGCGCTGTGTGAACGCGGAGTGAAGATTACGGTATATGCGCTGTGTGAACGTGGAGTGAAGATTACGGTATATGCGCTGTGTGAACGCGGAGTGAAGATTACGGTATATGCGCTGTGTGAACGCGGAGTGAAGATTACGGTATATGCGCTGTGTGAACGCGGAGTGAAGATTACGGTACATGTGCTGTGAGTGAAGATTACGGTATATGCGCTGTGTGAACGCGGAGTGAAGATAACGGTATATGCGCTGTGTGAACGCGGAGTGAAGATTACGGTATATGCGCGCTGTGTGAACGCGGAGTGAAGATTGCGGTATATGCGCTGTGTGAACGCGGAGTGAAGATTACGGTATATGCGCGCTGTGTGAACGCGGAGTGAAGATTACGGTATATGCGCGCTGTGTGAACGCGGAGTGAAGATTACGGTATATGCGTGCTGTGTGAACGCGGAGTGAAGATTACGGTATATGCGCTGTGTGAACGCGGAATGAAGATTACGGTATATGCGCGCTGTGTGAACGCGGAGTGAAGATTACGGTATATGCGCTGTGTGAACGCGGAGTGAAGATTACGGTATATGCGCTGTGAGTGAAGATTACGGTATATGCGCTGTGAGTGAAGATTACGGTATATGCGCGCTGTGTGAACGCGGAGTGAAGATTACGGTATATGCGCTGTGAGTGAAGATTACGGTATATGCGCTGTGTGAATGCGGAGTGAAGATTACGGTATATGCGCTGTGTGAACGCGGAGTGAAGATTACGGTATATGCGCGCTGTGTGAACGCGGAGTGAAGATTACGGTATATGCGCTGTGTGAACGCGGAGTGAAGATTACGGTATATGCGCGCTGTGTGAACGCGGAGTGAAGATTACGGTATATGCGCTGTGTGAACGCGGAGTGAAGATTACGGTATATGCGCGCTGTGTGAACGCGGAGTGAAGATTACGGTATATGCGCTGTGTGAACGCAGAGTGAAGATTACGGTATATGTGCTGTGAGTGAAGATTACGGTATATGCGCTGTGTGAACGCGGAGTGAAGATTACGGTATATGCGCGCTGTGTGAACGCGGAGTGAAGATTACGGTATATGCGCTGTGTGAACGCAGAGTGAAGATTACGGTATATGCGCTGTGAGTGAAGATTACGGTATATGCGCTGTGTGAACGCGGAGTGAAGATTACGGTATATGCGCTGTGTGAACGCGGAGTGAAGATTACGGTATATGCGCGCTGTGTGAACGCGGAGTGAAGATTACGGTATATGCGCTGTGTGAACGCGGAGTGAAGATTACGGTATATGCGCGCTGTGTGAACGCGGAGTGAAGATTGCGGTATATGCGCTGTGTGAACGCGGAGTGAAGATTACGGTATATGCGCGCTGTGTGAACGCGGAGTGAAGATTACGGTATATGCGCGCTGTGTGAACGCGGAGTGAAGATTACAGTACATGCGCTGTGAGTGAAGATTACGGTATATGCGCTGTGTGAACGCGGAGTGAAGATTACGGTATATGCGCTGTGTGAACGCGGAGTGAAGATTACGGTATATGCGCGCTGTGTGAACGCGGAGTGAAGATTACGGTATATGCGCTGTGAGTGAAGATTACGGTATATGCGCTGTGTGAACGCGGAGTGAAGATTACGGTATATGCGCTGTGTGAACGCGGAGTGAAGATTACGGTATATGCGCGCTGTGTGAACGCGGAGTGAAGATTACGGTATATGCGCGCTGTGTGAACGCGGAGTGAAGATTACGGTATATGCGCGCTGTGTGAACGCGGAGTGAAGATTACGGTATATGCGCTGTGAGTGAAGATTACGGTATATGCGCTGTGTGAACGCGGAGTGAAGATTATGGTATATGCGCTGTGTGAACGCGGAATGAAGATTACGGTATATGCGCTGTGTGAACGCGGAGTGAAGATTACGGTATATGCGCGCTGTGTGAACGCGGAGTGAAGATTACGGTATATGCGCGCTGTGTGAACGCGGAGTGAAGATTACGGTATATGCGCTGTGAGTGAAGATTACGGTATATGCGCTGTGTGAACGCGGAGTGAAGATTACGGTATATGCGCTGTGTGAACGCGGAGTGAAGATTACGGTACATGTGCTGTGAGTGAAGATTACGGTATATGCGCTGTGTGAACGCGGAGTGAAGATTACGGTATATGCGCTGTGTGAACGCGGAGTGAAGATTACGGTATATGCGCTGTGTGAACGCGGAGTGAAGATTACGGTATATGCGCTGTGTGAACGCGGAGTGAAGATTACGGTACATGTGCTGTGAGTGAAGATTACGGTATATGCGCTGTGTGAACGCGGAGTGAAGATTACGGTATATGCGCTGTGTGAACGCGGAGTGAAGATTACGGTATATGCGCTGTGTGAACGCGGAGTGAAGATTACGGTATATGCGCTGTGTGAACGCGGAGTGAAGATTACGGTATATGCGCTGTGAGTGAAGATTACGATATATGCGCTGTGTGAACGCGGAATGAAGATTACGGTATATGCGCGCTGTGTGAACGCGGAGTGAAGATTACGGTATATGTGCGCTGTGTGAACGCGGAGTGAAGATTACGGTATATGCGCTGTGAGTGAAGATTACGGTATATGCGCTGTGTGAACGCGGAGTGAAGATTACGGTATATGCGCTGTGTGAACGCGGAGTGAAGATTACGGTATATGCGCTGTGAGTGAAGATTATGGTATATGCGCTGTGAGTGAAGATTACGGTATATGCGCTGTGAGTGAAGATTACGGTATATGCGCTGTGAGTGAAGATTATGGTATATGCGCTGTGAGTGAAGATTACGGTATATGCGCTGTGAGTGAAGATTATGGTATATGCGCTGTGAGTGAAGATTACGGTATATGTGCTGTGAGTGAAGATTACGGTATATGCGCTGTGTGAACGCGGAGTGAAGATTACGGTATATGCGCTGTGTGAACGCGGAGTGAAGATTACGGTATATGCGCTGTGAGTGAAGATTACGGTATATGCGGTGTGTGAACGCGGAATGAAGATTACGGTATATGCGCGCTGTGTGAACGCGGAGTGAAGATTACGGTATATGTGCGCTGTGTGAACGCGGAGTGAAGATTACGGTATATGCGCTGTGAGTGAAGATTACGGTATATGCGCTGTGTGAACGCGGAGTGAAGATTACGGTATATGCGCTGTGTGAACGCGGAGTGAAGATTACGGTATATGCGCTGTGAGTGAAGATTATGGTATATGCGCTGTGAGTGAAGATTACGGTATATGCGCTGTGAGTGAAGATTACGGTATATGCGCTGTGAGTGAAGATTATGGTATATGCGCTGTGAGTGAAGATTACGGTATATGCGCTGTGAGTGAAGATTATGGTATATGCGCTGTGAGTGAAGATTACGGTATATGTGCTGTGAGTGAAGATTACGGTATATGCGCTGTGTGAACGCGGAGTGAAGATTACGGTATATGCGCTGTGTGAACGCGGAGTGAAGATAACGGTATATGCGCTGTGTGAACGCGGAGTGAAGATTACGGTATATGCGCTGTGTGAACGCGGAGTGAAGATTACGGTATATGCGCTGTGTGAACGCGGAGTGAAGATTACGGTATATGCGCTGTGTGAACGCGGAGTGAAGATTACGGTATATGCGCTGTGTGAACGCGGAGTGAAGATTACGGTATATGCGCTGTGTGAACGCGGAATGAAGATTACGGTATATGCGCTGTGTGAACGCGGAGTGAAGATTACGGTACATGTGCTGTAAGTGAAGGTTACGGTATATGCGCTGTGTGAACGCGGAGTGAAGATTACGGTATATGCGCTGTGTGAACGCGGAGTGAAGATTACGGTACATGTGCTGTGATTGAAGATTACGGTATATGCGCTGTGTGAACGCGGAGTGAAGATTACGGTATATGCGCTGTGTGAACGCGGAGTGAAGATTACGGTATATGCGCTGTGTGAACGCGGAGTGAAGATTACGGTATATGCGCTGTGTGAACGCGGAGTGAAGATTACGGTATATGCGCTGTGAGTGAAGATTACGGTATATGCGCTGTGTGAACGCGGAATGAAGATTACGGTATATGCGCGCTGTGTGAACGCGGAGTGAAGATTACGGTATATGTGCGCTGTGTGAACGCGGAGTGAAGATTACGGTATATGCGCTGTGAGTGAAGATTACGGTATATGCGCTGTGTGAACGCGGAGTGAAGATTACGGTATATGCGCTGTGTGAACGCGGAGTGAAGATTACGGTATATGCGCTGTGAGTGAAGATTACGGTATATGCGCTGTGAGTGAAGTATATGCGCTGTGAGTGAAGATTACGGTATATGCGCTGTGAGTGAAGATTACGGTATATGCGCTGTGAGTGAAGATTATGGTATATGCGCTGTGAGTGAAGATTACGGTATATGTGCTGTGAGTGAAGATTACGGTATATGCGCTGTGTGAACGCGGAGTGAAGATTACGGTATATGCGCTGTGTGAACGCGGAGTGAAGATAACGGTATATGCGCTGTGTGAACGCGGAGTGAAGATTACGGTATATGCGCTGTGTGAACGCGGAGTGAAGATTACGGTATATGCGCTGTGTGAACGCGGAGTGAAGATTACGGTATATGCGCTGTGTGAACGCGGAGTGAAGATTACGGTATATGCGCTGTGTGAACGCGGAGTGAAGATTACGGTATATGCGCTGTGTGAACGCGGAATGAAGATTACGGTATATGCGCTGTGTGAACGCGGAGTGAAGATTACGGTACATGTGCTGTAAATGAAGATTACGGTATATGCGCTGTGTGAACGCGGAGTGAAGATTACGGTATATGCGCTGTGTGAACGCGGAGTGAAGATTACGGTACATGTGCTGTGAGTGAAGATTACGGTATATGCGCTGTGTGAACGCGGAGTGAAGATTACGGTATATGCGCTGTGTGAACGCGGAGTGAAGATTACGGTATATGCGCTGTGTGAACGCGGAGTGAAGATTACGGTACATGTGCTGTGAGTGAAGATTACGGTATATGCGCTGTGTGAACGCGGAGTGAAGATAACGGTATATGCGCTGTGTGAACGCGGAGTGAAGATTACGGTATATGCGCGCTGTGTGAACGCGGAGTGAAGATTACGGTATATGCGCTGTGTGAACGCGGAGTGAAGATTACGGTATATGCGCGCTGTGTGAACGCGGAGTGAAGATTACGGTATATGCGCGCTGTGTGAACGCGGAGTGAAGATTACGGTATATGCGCTGTGAGTGAATATTACGGTATATGCGCTGTGTGAACGCGGAGTGAAGATTACGGTATATGCGCTGTGTGAACGCGGAGTGACGATGACGGCAGACGATGCGTTTATTCATTACTGTTTACAAATGTCTTCAAATTGGAGCGATACCGAAACTAAAGCGTTTTTTCCTCGTCCGGGCGGATGAAGAGGTGTGTCAACAACGTTAGCGATACTGTCATGCATGATAAATAACTAGCCTTCTTTAGGAACAAGGCATACACTTCGTAACAGAGTTTGCCGGTATTTCGGAGCTGATGTGTGAATGGTCCGTTACCGGTAAAAAGCCAGAACGCTGTGGCTCGTGTGAACAGCACATTTTTTTATTTACCGGTAAAGTCGTTCTGGGAATTTCACGGTAATTTACCGCGATTGCTGTGTGAAAGGGACTATAATTATAATTTTATAATTTAAGGTCATATCTGAAATGGTGCAACAAATGTCTTTGGGGATGGAAACATGATTATTAAACTTCAAAGTCTATGATATAATTAAATAAATAACTCGGTTTCAGAGCAGTTCATTTATCGCACATTTATAAGAGATTGCTTATGATCTACTGTTGGTGTTTATTTATAATATGATGTAAGTGATTGTAAGAGTGCGTATTTTATCTTCATCTTTTTGAATGAATAACCAGCAATAGTAAAGCATAGACATTTCAAAATAAGAGTCCTAGGCTGGTTTATAATTAAAAGTCCTGCATTATGCATAAAGCTTTCTTCCCCGGGGTTATTATTTGTATCTTGCATTTAATTCAAGGTAAACTCTTGTTGCTTTTTACCCTAAAACAGGAAGTAGTAAGTAGGGCTGTCACTTTACGTTCGAAAATCGATTGCACAATCGATCGGACCAACTAACACAAGTTTCGAAAACGAAAATAGGGAATCGATTTTAACAGCCTTTTTTATTTATTTATTTTTTTTTTACCAAAAATGTGTTTTAGGTGGACAGATCAATACAGTGCACAGAACATGTAGGATGTTGGAAAATAACAATGTCTTTTCTATTAACCAAATGCTTTTTAATATTCGCTATTTCTTAAATGCAAGTGAAAATGCGCGCCGTTATTTGTTGCTTAGTGACGTGTGTGTTCAAGTAAGCCAGAAATGCACAGATTCTGCGCTATACGCTGTATTTAATATATCATGAGAACTCACGAGTTGCGTATTTGCGCTAAATCCGCGCAGATTTGGCTTACACGAACTTCCACAGCAAAGAAAGTGAGTAAACTAGAAACACGCCAGATTGTCTCGTGATTTGACAGCGTTTCCCGCCAAAGTTAATTTTTACCCGCATTTGGCGAGTTGGAGGGTGTTGTGCACGAAACTTCACGCCAATAAATCATCAGAAATATTGCTGTCTTCTGCGCGTCTCAAGCGCCCTCTTTACGTTCGTCCTAATGCCTGTTAGGTGTCCTAATGCCTGTTAGATTTTTTCACAAAAGTGACAGCCCTAGTAGTAAGTAAATATAAGAAATATAATTATAAGAATACCTCCAAAAAAGCAAAACCTGTCGATCAAAAAGATGTTGCAAAAGATGTTCAAAACCTTGGAAAACTTGCAAGTTGCATTGCAGTTGCTTGGGTATTAGCTTTTCTGAGTGGTTTATGTGGTTGCTAGGGTGATGTATGTGGTTGCTAGGGTGTTGTATGTGTTTCTTCTTATCTGGTGTTCAAGAGTCCTGCATTAATTGAATGTTAAGCAGTGTTTTCTCCTTTTCTCAGACAAAAGCCAGGGTTGCAGAGGCAGGTTTAGTGGGAGAGGGGGAGGTGACAGATGTAGAAACATGAAGCACATTTTTCAGAGATGAGCTCATAGAGGATCATTTATATAATCCACTCTCCGTTAGCTGACGCACACCATCCCTCGCGGTCATCAAACACACACTCCTGCCCGACTCAACCAGGGGTGGCGTCTGCAGCGCTCAGCATGAGACGCGTCTGTGTCAAAGCGAGGCGTTTAGTTCGACGGAGGGTTTCATCATGAGCCCAGGAATGGAAACATGATCCAGGTGTGCTGGGAAATCACAACAGGCCTGACGTCACACACACACACACACTCACACTCACACTCACACTCACACTCTCAAACACTCACTCACACACACACACGCACACACACACACACACTAGGGCTGTTGGAACGAATTCCGAAATTCGAATATAATTTGAATATTAAAAATCAATACTATTCGAATGCTGAAATTACTATTCGAATATTGTTTTTTTTATGTATATATTTAAAAATATATATATATATGCAACCTTGCCTTTCTCGCGGCTTACACGCATGTGAAAATGAAATGCTTTTGTTTCGTCTGATGAACAATAAAGTTTATGAATCGTAACACAATTGTGCACGTTATCCAAGTTGTATCATCAGGGTTTCCCATCCGTTCATTTATTTGTGGCGGCCCACCACAATATTGCTGACCGCCACACATTGATTTTCAAAATGTTTTTTTTTATTATGATTTTTTTTTTACTAAGCCTATTTTAAATCGTATTTGATTGCAGAGCGCCGTAGCGCATTCGCGCAGCACTACCTCTCGCTCGTCCCTCTCTCTCTCTCCCGTTCCTCTCTCTCTCTCACCCGTCCCTCTCTCTCTCTCTCACTCACCCGTCCCTCTCTCTCTCTCACCCGTCCCTCTCTCTCTCTCACCCGTCCCTCTCTCTCTCTCTCTCACTCACTCACCCATCCCCCTCTCTCTCTCTCACCCGTACCTCTCTCTCTCACTCACTCACCCGTACCTCTCTCTCTCACCCGTCCCTCTCTCTCTCTCTCTCTCTCTCACTCACCCGTCCCTCTCTCTCACTCACCCGTCCCTCTCTCTCTCTCTCTCTCACTCACCCATCCCCCTCTCTCTCTCTCACTCACCCGTACCTCTCTCTCTCACTCACTCACCCGTACCTCTCTCTCTCTCACCCGTCCCTCTCTCTCTCTCTCATCCGTCCCTCTCTCTCTCTCACCCGTCCCTCTCTCTCTCTCACACTCACCCGTACCTCTCTCTCTCACTCACTCGTACCTCTCTCTCTCTCACCCGTCCCTCTCTCTCTCTCCCGTCCCTCTCTCTCTCCCGTCCCTCTCTCTCTCTCACTCACTCGTCCCTCTCTCTCTCTCTCTCTCTCACTCGTCCCTCTCTCTCTCTCTCTCTCACTCACCCGTCCCTCTCTCTCTCTCTCACTCACCCGTCCCTCTCTCTCTGTCTCTCACTCACCCGTCCCTCTCTCTGTCTCTCACTCACTCACCCGTCCCTCTCTCCCTCTCCCTCACCCGTCCCTCCCTCCATCTCTCTCTCTCTCTCACCCGTCCCTCTCTCTCTCCCTCACCCGTCCCTCCCTCCATCTCTCTCTCTCTCTCACCCGTCCCTCTCTCCCTCTCCCTCACCCGTCCCTCCCTCCATCTCTCTCTCTCCCGTCCCTCTCTCTCTCTCTCTCACCCGTCCCTCTCTCTCTCCCTCACCCGTCCCTCCCTCCATCTCTCTCTCTCTCTCACCCGTCCCTCTCTCCCTCTCCCTCACCCGTCCCTCCCTCCATCTCTCTCTCTCTCTCACCCGTCCCTCTCTCTCTCCCTCACCCGTCCCTCTCTCTCTCCCTCACCCGTCCCTCCCTCCATCTCTCTCTCTCTCTCACCCGTCCCTCTCTCCCTCTCCCTCACCCGTCCCTCCCTCCATCTCTCTGTCTCTCACTCACCCGTCCCTCTCTCTCTCTCTCTCCCTCTCCCGTCCCTCCCTCCATCTCTCTCTCTCACTCACCCGTCCCTCTCTGTCTCTCACTCACTCACCCGTCCCTCTCTGTCTCTCACTCACCCGTCCCTCTCTCTGTCTCTCACTCACCCGTCCCTCTCTCTCTCTCACTCACCCGTCCTTCTCTCTCTCTCACTCACTCACCCATCCCTCTCTCTGTCTCTCACTCACCCGTCCCTCTCTCTGTCTCTCACTCACCCGTCCCTCTCTCTGTCTCTCACTCACCCGTCCCTCTCTCTCTCCCTCACCCGTCCCTCTCTCTCTCTCACTCACTCACCCGTCCCTCTCTCTGTCTCTCACTCACCCGTCCCTCTCTCTGTCTCTCACTCACCCGTCCCTCTCTCTCTCTCACTCACTCACCCGTCCCTCTCTCTGTCTCTCACTCACCCGTCCCTCTCTCTCTCACTCACCCGTCCCTCTCTCTGTCTCTCACTCACCCGTCCCTCTCTCTCTCTCTCACTCACCCGTCCCTCTCTCTGTCTCTCACTCACCCGTCCCTCTCTCTGTCTCTCACTCACCCGTCCCTCTCTCTCTCTCACTCACTCACCCGTCCCTCTCTCTGTCTCTCACTCACCCGTCCCTCTCTCTGTCTCTCACTCACCCGTCCCTCTCTCTCTCTCTCACTCACCCGTCCCTCTCTCTGTCTCTCACTCACCCGTCCCTCTCTCTGTCTCTCACTCACCCGTCCCTCTCTCTGTCTCTCACTCACCCGTCCCTCTCTCTGTCTCTCACTCACCCGTCCCTCTCTCTCTCTCTCACTCACCCGTCCCTCTCTGTCTCTCACTCACCCGTCCCTCTCTCTCTCTCTCACTCACCCGTCCCTCTCTCTGTCTCTCACTCACCCGTCCCTCTCTCTCTCACTCACCCGTCCCTCTCTCTGTCTCTCACTCACCCGTCCCTCTCTCTGTCTCTCACTCACCCGTCCCTCTCTGTCTCTCACTCACCCGTCCCTCTCTCTGTCTCTCACTCACCCGTCCCTCTCTCTGTCTCTCACTCACCCGTCCCTCTCTCTCTCTCTCACTCACCCGTCCCTCTCTCTGTCTCTCACTCACCCGTCCCTCTCTCTGTCTCTCACTCACCCGTCCCTCTCTCTGTCTCTCACTCACCCGTCCCTCTCTCTGTCTCTCACTCACCCGTCCCTCTCTCTCTCTCTCACTCACCCGTCCCTCTCTGTCTCTCACTCACCCGTCCCTCTCTCTCTCTCTCACTCACCCGTCCCTCTCTCTGTCTCTCACTCACCCGTCCCTCTCTCTCTCACTCACCCGTCCCTCTCTCTCTCACTCACCCGTCCCTCTCTCTGTCTCTCACTCACCCGTCCCTCTCTCTGTCTCTCACTCACCCGTCCCTCTCTCTCTCTCTCACTCACCCGTCCCTCTCTCTGTCTCTCACTCACCCGTCCCTCTCTCTGTCTCTCACTCACCCGTCCCTCTCTCTGTCTCTCACTCACCCGTCCCTCTCTCTGTCTCTCACTCACCCGTCCCTCTCTCTGTCTCTCACTCACCCGTCCCTCTCTCTGTCTCTCACTCACCCGTCCCTCTCTCTGTCTCTCACTCACCCGTCCCTCTCTCTGTCTCTCACACACCCGTCCCTCTCTCTGTCTCTCACTCACCCGTCCCTCTCTCTGTCTCTCACTCACCCGTCCCTCTCTCTGTCTCTCACTCACCCGTCCCTCTCTGTCTCTCACTCACCCGTCCCTCTCTCTGTCTCTCACTCACCCGTCCCTCTCTGTCTCTCACTCACCCGTCCCTCTCTCTGTCTCTCACTCACCCGTCCCTCTCTGTCACTCTCACCCGTCCCTCTCTCTCTCTCTCACTCACCCGTCCCTCTCTCTGTCTCTCACTCACCCGTCCCTCTCTCTGTCTCTCACTCACCCGTCCCTCTCTGTCACTCACTCACCCGTCCCTCTCTCTCTCTCTCACTCACCCGTCCCTCTCTCTGTCACTCACTCACCCGTCCCTCTCTCTGTCTCTCACTCACCCGTCCCTCTCTCTGTCTCTCACTCACCCGTCCCTCTCTGTCTCTCACTCACCCGTCCCTCTCTCTGTCTCTCACTCACCCGTCCCTCTCTCTGTCTCTCACTCACCCGTCCCTCTCTGTCTCTCACTCACCCGTCCCTCTCTCTGTCTCTCACTCACCCGTCCCTCTCTCTGTCTCTCACTCACCCGTCCCTCTCTCTGTCTCTCACTCACCCGTCCCTCTCTGTCTCTCACTCACCCGTCCCTCTCTCTGTCTCTCACTCACCCGTCCCTCTCTGTCTCTCACTCACCCGTCCCTCTCTCTGTCTCTCACTCACCCGTCCCTCTCTCTGTCTCTCACTCACCCGTCCCTCTCTCTGTCACTCACTCACCCGTCCCTCTCTCTGTCTCTCACTCACCCGTCCCTCTCTCTGTCTCTCACTCACCCGTCCCTCTCTGTCTCTCACTCACCCGTCCCTCTCTCTGTCTCTCACTCACCCGTCCCTCTCTCTGTCTCTCACTCACCCGTCCCTCTCTCTGTCTCTCACTCACCCGTCCCTCTCTCTGTCTCTCACTCACCCGTCCCTCTCTCTGTCTCTCACTCACCCGTCCCTCTCTGTCTCTCACTCACCCGTCCCTCTCTCTGTCTCTCACTCACCCGTCCCTCTCTGTCTCTCACTCACCCGTCCCTCTCTCTGTCTCTCACTCACCCGTCCCTCTCTCTCTCTCTCTCTCTCTCACTCACCCGTCCCTCTCTCTGTCTCTCACTCACCCTTCCCTCTCTCTGTCTCTCACTCACCCGTCCCTCTCTCTGTCTCTCACTCACCCTTCCCTCTCTCTGTCTCTCACTCACCCGTCCCTCTCTCTGTCTCTCACTCACCCGTCCCTCTCTCTGTCTCTCACTCACCCGTCCCTCTCTGTCTCTCACTCACCCGTCCCTCTCTCTGTCTCTCACTCACCCGTCCCTCTCTGTCTCTCACTCACCCGTCCCTCTCTCTGTCTCTCACTCACCCGTCCCTCTCTCTGTCTCTCACTCACCCGTCCCTCTCTCTGTCACTCACTCACCCGTCCCTCTCTCTGTCTCTCACTCACCCGTCCCTCTCTCTGTCTCTCACTCACCCGTCCCTCTCTGTCTCTCACTCACCCGTCCCTCTCTCTGTCTCTCACTCACCCGTCCCTCTCTCTGTCTCTCACTCACCCGTCCCTCTCTCTGTCTCTCACTCACCCGTCCCTCTCTCTGTCTCTCACTCACCCGTCCCTCTCTCTGTCTCTCACTCACCCGTCCCTCTCTGTCTCTCACTCACCCGTCCCTCTCTCTGTCTCTCACTCACCCGTCCCTCTCTGTCTCTCACTCACCCGTCCCTCTCTCTGTCTCTCACTCACCCGTCCCTCTCTCTGTCTCTCACTCACCCGTCCCTCTCTCTGTCACTCACTCACCCGTCCCTCTCTCTGTCTCTCACTCACCCGTCCCTCTCTCTGTCTCTCACTCACCCGTCCCTCTCTGTCTCTCACTCACCCGTCCCTCTCTCTGTCTCTCACTCACCCGTCCCTCTCTCTGTCTCTCACTCACCCGTCCCTCTCTCTGTCTCTCACTCACCCGTCCCTCTCTCTGTCTCTCACTCACCCGTCCCTCTCTCTGTCTCTCACTCACCCGTCCCTCTCTCTGTCACTCACTCACCCGTCCCTCTCTGTCTCTCACTCACCCGTCCCTCTCTCTGTCTCTCACTCACCCGTCCCTCTCTCTGTCACTCACTCACCCGTCCCTCTCTCTGTCTCTCACTCACCCGTCCCTCTCTGTCTCTCACTCACCCGTCCCTCTCTCTGTCTCTCACTCACCCGTCCCTCTCTCTCTCTCTCACTCACCCGTCCCTCTCTCTGTCTCTCACTCACCCGTCCCTCTCTCTGTCTCTCACTCACCCGTCCCTCTCTCTCTCTCACTCACTCACCCGTCCCTCTCTCTCTCTCACTCACTCACCCGTCCCTCTCTCTGTCTCTCACTCACCCGTCCCTCTCTCTCTCTCACTCACTCACCCGTCCCTCTCTCTGTCTCTCACTCACCCGTCCCTCTCTCTGTCTCTCACTCACCCGTCCCTCTCTCTGTCTCTCACTCACCCGTCCCTCTCTCTCTCTCTCACTCACCCGTCCCTCTCTCTGTCTCTCACTCACCCGTCCCTCTCTCTGTCTCTCACTCACCCGTCCCTCTCTCTCTCTCACTCACTCACCCGTCCCTCTCTCTGTCTCTCACTCACCCGTCCCTCTCTCTGTCTCTCACTCACCCGTCCCTCTCTCTCTCTCTCACTCACCCGTCCCTCTCTCTGTCTCTCACTCACCCGTCCCTCTCTCTGTCTCTCACTCACCCGTCCCTCTCTCTGTCTCTCACTCACCCGTCCCTCTCTCTGTCTCTCACTCACCCGTCCCTCTCTCTCTCTCTCACTCACCCGTCCCTCTCTCTCTCTCTCACTCACCCGTCCCTCTCTCTGTCTCTCACTCACCCGTCCCTCTCTCTCTCTCTCACTCACCCGTCCCTCTCTCTCTGTCTCTCACTCACCCGTCCCTCTCTCTCTGTCTCTCACTCACCCGTCCCTCTCTCTGTCTCTCACTCACCCGTCCCTCTCTCTCTGTCTCTCACTCACCCGTCCCTCTCTCTGTCTCTCACTCACCCGTCCCTCTCTGTCTCTCACTCACCCGTCCCTCTCTCTGTCTCTCACTCACCCGTCCCTCTCTCTGTCTCTCACTCACCCGTCCCTCTCTCTGTCTCTCACTCACCCGTCCCTCTCTGTCTCTCACTCACCCGTCCCTCTCTCTGTCTCTCACTCACCCTTCCCTCTCTCTGTCTCTCACTCACCCGTCCCTCTCTCTGTCTCTCACTCACCCTTCCCTCTCTCTGTCTCTCACTCACCCGTCCCTCTCTCTCTCTCTCTCTCTCTCACTCACCCGTCCCTCTCTCTGTCTCTCACTCACCCTTCCCTCTCTCTGTCTCTCACTCACCCGTCCCTCTCTCTGTCTCTCACTCACCCTTCCCTCTCTCTGTCTCTCACTCACCCTTCCCTCTCTCTGTCTCTCACTCACCCGTCCCTCTCTCTCTCTCTCACTCACCCGTCCCTCTCTCTGTCTCTCACTCACCCGTCCCTCTCTCTGTCTCTCACTCACCCGTCCCTCTCTCTGTCTCTCACTCACCCGTCCCTCTCTCTGTCTCTCACTCACCCGTCCCTCTCTGTCTCTCACTCACCCGTCCCTCTCTCTCTCTGTCTCTCACTCACCCGTCCCTCTCTCTCTCTGTCTCTCACTCACCCGTCCCTCTCTCTCTCTCTCACCCGTCCCTCTCTCTCTCTGTCTCTCACTCACCCGTCCCTCTCTCTCTCTGTCTCTCACTCACCCGTCCCTCTCTCTCTCTCTCACTCACCCGTCCCTCTCTCTCTCTGTCTCTCACTCACCCGTCCCTCTCTCTGTCTCTCACTCACCCGTCCCTCTCTCTGTCTCTCACTCACCCGTCCCTCTCTGTCTCTCACTCACCCGTCCCTCTCTCTGTCTCACTCACCCGTCCCTCTCTCTCTCTCGGGCAGGGCCGGACGGGCTCGGACACAGCGGGCTCGGACACAGCGGGCTCGGACACAGCGGGCTCGGACACAGCGGGCTCGGACACAGCGGGCTCGGACACAGCGGGCAGGGCCGGACGGGCTCGGACACAGCGGGCTCGGACACAGCGGGCAGGGCCGGACGGGCTCGGACACAGCGGGCTCGGACACAGCGGGCTCGGGTAGGGTCTTGCCGATCTAAGCTCTACCTCGGGTAGGTTATGCTAACACTTACAGGCACGAATCAGCCGTTTGTCCTTGGGGAACTTGTGGAGCCTCTCCCCCGTTTTTGATGTATTCGTACATCCCGCACAAACACAATAGTTAACCATTTTTGCAAGCTAGGTCTCCAATATAACGCAACTCCAGGCCTGGAATAGACAGTAAAAGCTTGGAGTCCCTTTTATGACGTCACGCCCAGCCTAGTGGAAGGGAGCGGGCGTGCTTAAAACCACTGTAAAACGCACCAACTTTTCATATTATATGCAGCATTTTGGTATAAAAAAAACATAAAAAAACAATGGTGGGCGGTTCTTATCTTTATGTTTAGTAAACACATTGCATTATCTTCGTGAAAAATTTTACCTGCAATTTACATTTTAAAGAGAAAACAAATAACGCACACTATAACCTTCTAAACAATTATATGTAGCGATTTTAATACTGTATGGCGGGTTTGTTTGACTGCTTTTTATGTTTTTTTTGTACTGCTGCTACTAATTTGCAATACAACTACAGAATTCTTACCTGTGTGTTATGACGTTTCTAAGGCTGAAGCAACAATCCAAAAACGTAAAGAGTAAAGCCGATGTATGATTAATAAAATAGCTGCTAGAAAAGGCAAAATAGCGTTGTTTGCGGAAAACTGAAGTCTGAAGTTAAAAAAAAATTCTGAAATCAAAAACCGTGAGACGCACACCCCTAGTTGGAACTTTAAGTTTCTGGCGCTCATGCTTCATTCACGGTCGTCACGTGCGCATAGGAAACACGCCACCCTATCGGCAAGGCTCATCGGCAGAAATATTCATATCGGCCGATGCCGATGATGGTCATTTTAAGCTTTTATCGGCCGATACCAATGTTGTCACACGGTCATGTGACCTCAAACATACTGCAAACATATGAAGGTGGGCTCACAACACGGTCATGTGACCTCACACATACTGCAAACATATGAAGGTGGGCTCACAACGCGGTCATGTGACCTCACAACGCGGTCATGTGACCTTACAACGAGGTCATGTGACCTCACAACGCGGTCATGTGACCTCAAACATACTGCAAACATATGAAGGTGGACTCACAACACGGTCATGTGACCTCAAACATACTGCAAACATATGAAGGTGGGCTCACAACGCGGTCATGTGACCTCACAACGCGGTCATGTGACCTCACAACGCGGTCATGTGACCTCACAACGCGGTCATGTGACCTCAAACATATGAAGGTGGACTCACAACACGGTCATGTGACCTCACAACGCGGTCATGTGACCTCACAACGCGGTCATGTGACCTCAAACATATGAAGGTGGACTCACAACACGGTCATGTGACCTCAAACATACTGCAAACATATGAAGGTGGGCTCACAACGCGGTCATGTGACCTCACAACGCGGTCATGTGACCTCACAACGCGGTCATGTGACCTCACAACGCGGTCATGTGACCTCACAACGCGGTCATGTGACCTCACAACGCGGTCATGTGACCTCACAACGCGGTCATGTGACCTCACAACGCGGTCATGTGACCTCACAACGCGGTCATGTGACCTCACAACGCGGTCATGTGACCTCACAACGCGGTCATGTGACCTCAAACATACTGCAAACATATAAAGGTGGGCTCACAACGCGGTCATGTGACCTCACAACGAGGTCATGTGACCTCAACGCGGTCATGTGACCTCACAACGCGGTCATGTGACCTCACAACGCGGTCATGTGACCTCAAACATACTGCAAACATATGAAGGTGGACTCACAACACGGTCATGTGACCTGAACCCAAACGCATGAGCCTGGACTGACCGTGGACGGTGAACACATTGCAGTTCTGCGCTCCGGGGCGCGACGCCTCCCGCTTCCCCGAGGCCTTGATGAAGGGCAGCGCCGGCAGACTCGGTCTCCGCTGGTCCCCGACGGGCTTCCCCGGCTGCTGCCCCATAAGGGCCCGACACACACACACACACACACCGGATCCCGGTCCCGACGAGTCAGAGTCCAGCGCCGGTCACGCATCCACAGCCAGATCCAGAAGCCTGTGCGGGTCTGATCACAGAGCAGATCACACGTTTAAAAGCTTAAAGTGCATAAGAGTAGACATAAGCTGTGTCCCAAACGACACACATGCACTTATACACCAGGGTTCCAGACTGCGACCAAATTGGTCGCATATGCGACCATTTTTTGAGAATGTGCGAGTTAAAATTTTATGCGGTCGCATATGTGCGAGTGGACGCTTGCGCAACAGAACGCCGTCGCATCCGCTGCTGCAGTCCGTAACTTATGTTAAAAATGAACGAGTAGGCTACATCATAAATCCATTTTCCAAACCGTGTTTTTGATTGATCCTGAATCACTACGGTACGCCTATAATAAGTGTTTATATTTGGACTATTTTATCCCGGGGTCGACTCGGATGCGGAGTTGCCCAGTGTCTGCGTGACTCGCCATAGACATTAATGGAGAGAAGTAGCTCCGGCTAGAGTGTTCTTCCGCAAGACACGTGCAGTTTATTTATTGTCGAACGTAGACGTCACGCGCATTGCACATGAGGGTGAAACACGCCAATTACGCGCTTAATTCACGATTAAAGCCCAATTTATACTTCTGCGTCGACCTCTAGCCGTAGCTACGTCGCAGGCTGTGTGTAGCGCGCGTACCCTTGGCGTACGCGTACCCTCGGCGTACCCTGACGTGCACCTCTCCAAAAATGTAACAACGCGTCAATTCTACGCGGACGCAAGCGCTGTGATTGGTCTGCTAGAACCGCTCCCTCGGGTTTCACATGTTCTCTCTGCGTGCATCGACGCGGACAACGACGCAGAAGTATAAATTAAAACCAACGCGTAGTCTACAGCGTAGAGGCTCCGGCGTAGATCCGACGCAGAAGTATAAATCAACCTTAAGGCATATAAAAATTAAAATGTCTCACGAAACAGCGTGCCCCTTCCTACGTCTTTTCAGCGGTTAGATGAGAGTAATCGCTCGACTGAGGAAAAGGAAATAATTATAAAAAAGAATAGATTATGATTCAAATGTAAATAGATAGATTGTATATAATTCAAATGTAAAATGCTTAAAATTGCAGATTAAAATTACTGTTCAAAATCCATGAAAATCCAGAAATTTGGCAATGATAATTAATATATTACAGGTATTTATGCTGCAGCCCAGAAAGCCTTTGCTAGCTTTGGTCCATTAAAACCACTATTCATCAGCATGCATTGATTAATCCCATGGCATGTAGCAAAAAAAAAAGAAAAAAAAAGGTGCGACCAAATCATATGCGGGTGCGACCAACTGAGAGAGTTGGTAGCACCAGTGCAACCAGTGGAAAAGTTAGTCTGGAGCCCTGTACACTATGTACTCAACCATGTAGTGCATGAACTTTATAAGTTTATGTGATAGCCCCGCCCCCTCCGCTATGACAGTCGAGTGTGTGAAGTGGCCAACGCTCCACACTTCGGTTTTTCGGTTAAATAAGTGCATTATCCGGGTATTTAAAGTGCACTTTTTATTTTTAGAATTTTAAGTGTGAACGCAGTACTCACTATTTATACTCAAAATGGCGTAGAATAGTGCACAAGTACGCGATTTGGGACGCAGCTTATATTCAATTCACATTCACATGTATTTGTATAGCACTTTTCACAATACACAACATTTCAAAGCAGCTTTACAGAAAATGCACGAGTCAACATTACAATTTAGAGTGATCTGTTATCCGAAGTTATGCATTTCATAAATGTACATAAGTTACCTCTGATAACATATCATACAAGACATACAAAAAGCAGTAACTGTGGGATTAATAGTGATAATAATAATAATGTCATTCTCACGTGTCAGAGGAGGACGAAACATCAGTCTTCAGGGTGATGACGTCACTGAAACCTCCACATGATCAACAGAAACTCTGAGAAGGGTTGAGCTGATGAGCTGTCAATCATAGTGACGTCACGCGAATATGAATATCTCCTGGCACGTGTCAATAATTCGCTCAGATATGCTGATGTGCATGAAACTACAGTCAATTATCATCGTTATTCACTTGGAAGAAATGTCCAACAATAACTTTTTAAATAGCAGATCTTCGATAGTGATTGTGTCAAGACTGGTTAGTAGTGGCATTCAGTACATAACTGTTACTACATGTAATAATGACTATTTAATTACGTTTGCAGCAGCTGTAAACAAGCACATCGACGTCACTGCGGTAAACAACGTTGATGAGATTTCAGCTAATTAAACACATGGAGGTGTAAAATAGAGTCTGAACTCTCACAGGAACTCCCACACGCGGTGTTATCCCGATTAAACCCTCGGTTCGTGTAACTTTGACGTGTAGTGTAAAGTTGGAGTTTGTTGGAGTTGTAGTTAAGTCTCTCGTCACTTCCGCGTGCAGTTCTCTCTCTCTCTCGAGATCCTGAGGCGAATATAAACGCTCTCCGTGCAGTCTTTATGCCTCTCCTGTCGGGCTCGTTTCCTCACCGAACATTCCCTGCACTCTTCCGCAGTTTTTTAGTGTTGATTCTCGCCATGTCTTCCTTTTATTTCATAACTTTCAGCACTTTTCTTGGAGTCGCTCGTCGTCGCAGGAACCGCCATATTCGCGCACGCGAGCTCCGCTCGTGACGTCACACGCACGCCGCGCTCTTCCGCCAACAATCTTCAGTTCCTTTTTTAATTCTTATACTTTTTTATTTTATTTCTCTGCATCCGCCAGACACATTTTTATTCATTTATATTGTAGTGTTTTTTAAAATCTTCATTTTCTTTATATTTCCTTGATTTACGTATTATAGTAACTTAATCATACATTGTTTAATTCTTGCAATTAAACACATGTATGATAATGTTCCTTTCATTAAAAAAGTTGTTTATTTCCTTGAACATACTCTAAAATAACTTTTATTTAGAAAAATAAGAAAACTATAAAAATGTGTCAATATTTGAAAACATTTTGATGCTTTATTCTATTGATTGCGTATGACTTATTTTGGCTTGTTTGGTATATATATATATATTATTTTTAATTCTTGTGTTTATTTTATTCTTTGCAAAGCACTTTGGTTGTGTTTTAAACGTGCTCTAGAAATAAATGATTGATTTTTTTTTTACTTTATTTTTTAAATAAAGTAATTAGTAATATATAATATAATCAGTATATATAATTAGGTGAATTAGTTTGTATCGTGATTATTGAAGCTCTGCCCTCTAGCGGCCTGATCCTGACTGTCACACTATTAAAGGGACAGTTCACACAAAAATGAAAACATTGGACCCCATTGACTTCCATTGTTTTGTTTATTACACTATGCAAGTCAGTGGGGCCCATCACCTGTGTTATTCAGCAGAACACAGAAACCATACAGGGTTGGAACAACTTGAGGGTGAAAGAGGTATTAAAGTCCCTTTAACACAATATTACTTAACATATAATATTACAAACATAAAAGATAAACATTTCCAAACTATCTTAAGAAGTGAACTATCACACTTCCTTCCGTAAGGTTTCAGAAGCTGTGCATGATGCGTTTTTGTTTGTACGAGGAACAATAAAAGCCACTTGTTTTCTGTCAAATGCATTTATTTATTATCATTAGGGTTTGCATGAAAGTGTGTGTTTCATCCCTCGTGCTCGAGCAGGCGCTGCCGCGTCTCCAGAACGATCTCCTCCATGGTCTCCGGCTTCAGGATGTCTTTAATCTGCAAGGAAACACAGATGTGATGCTTCACTCCTCATGAGCGTTCACACTGAGATGAACGAGGTTATAATACCCTGAGGTTATAATACCCTGAGGTTATAATACCCTGAGGTTATAATACCCTGAGGTGAACGAGGTTATAATACCCTGAGGTTATAATACCCCGAGGTTATAATACCCTGAGGTTATAATACCCTGAGGTGAACGAGGTTATAATACCCTGAGGTTATAATACCCTGAGGTTATAATACCCTGAGGTTATAATACACTGAGGTGAACGAGGTTATAATACCCTGAGGTTATAATACCCTGAGGGGAACGAGGTTATAATACCCTGAGGTTATAATACCCTGAGGTTATAATACCCTGAGGTTATAATACCCTGAGGTTATAATACCCTGAGGTGAACGAGGTTATAATACCCTGAGGTTATAATACCCTGAGGTGAACGAGGTTATAATACCCTGAGGTTATAATACCCTGAGGTTATAATACCCTGAGGTGAACGAGGTTATAATACCCTGAGGTTATAATACCCTGAGGTTATAATACCCTGAGGTGAACGAGGTTATAATACCCTGAGGTTATAATACCCCGAGGTTATAATACCCTGAGGTGAACGAGGTTATAATACCCTGAGGTTATAATACCCTGAGGTTATAATACCCTGAGGTGAACGAGGTTATAATACCCTGAGGTTATAATACCCTGAGGTTATAATACCCTGAGGTGAACGAGGTTATAATACCCTGAGGTTATAATACCCTGAGGTTATAATACCCTGAGGTGAACGAGGTTATAATACCCCGAGGTTATAATACCCCGAGGTTATAATACCCTGAGGTGAACGAGGTTATAATACCCTGAGGTTATAATACCCTGAGGTGAACGAGGTTATAATACCCTGAGGTTATAATACCCTGAGGTTATAATACCCTGAGGTGAACGAGGTTATAATACCCTGAGGTTATAATACCCTGAGGTGAACGAGGTTATAATACCCCGAGGTTATAATACCCCGAGGTTATAATACCCCGAGGTTATAATACCCTGAGGTGAACGAGGTTATAATACCCTGAGGTTATAATACCCTGAGGTGAACGAGGTTA
The DNA here is from genome assembly GCA_030578255.1 of Tiaroga cobitis. NCBI lineage: Eukaryota > Metazoa > Chordata > Actinopteri > Cypriniformes > Leuciscidae > Tiaroga > Tiaroga cobitis. The sequence continues at coordinate 812,362 of CM060595.1, forward strand.
TAATACTCCGAGGTTATAATACCCTGAGGTGAACGAGGTTATAATACCCCGAGGTTATAATACCCCGAGGTTATAATACCCTGAGGTGAACGAGGTTATAATACCCTGAGGTTATAATACCCTGAGGTGAACGAGGTTATAATACCCTGAGGTTATAATACCCTGAGGTTATAATACCCTGAGGTTATAATACCCTGAGGTTATAATACCCTGAGGTTATAATACCCTGAGGTTATAACACCCTGAGGTTATAACACCCTGAGGTGAACGAGGTTATAATACCCTGAGGTTATAATACCCTGAGGTGAACGAGGTTATAATACCCCGAGGTTATAATACCCCGAGGTTATAATACCCTGAGGTGAACAAGGTTATAATACCCTGAGGTTATAATACCTTGTGTGGGAGAGCCGCTTCGTAGCAGTAAAGCACGCTGGTGTCGTACAGCAAGACCTTATGAGCGGCGAGAGCCAACAGGCAGTTCCTGAGCCGCGAGATCACCTCCCGATCCGACACCGACACCGGCTGGACAGAGACACATCAGTAACCGTGTGTGGGAGATATCAGGAATCGGATACTTGTTATAAAATTAAAAATTCGACTCCTCTTATCGATTCCTCTGAGCGTCTCAATATGAGTGTAAAGCGTTGGAGCGCGAGAGACTCTGTGTTCTGTGTTCATGTGTATCAGTGTATCGGACCCGTGCAGCTCTTAAAGTGACAGCACTAATATTCCTGCCGTCTCTATAATAACACTAATCACACACACACAACAGAAGACTGAGAACACACACTCGTTCTAGACTGGATAACTTCTGTAACTATATTTATAATGTATATGTTATTTATAAAGTGCAGTGTTATTTTACATTTGATTACAGTTTCTGAACACCTGAAAATCTTAAAACACTGTTTATTTCAATCGTATCTTTGTTCAGTTGTGTCTATTTGTTGCGATTGCTAATTTGTTCTTTTGTAATTACTGAGTGTTTACTAGTCTTTAATAATGCTTGAAATGCATATTAGTTCGGCTAAGAGTTGATGATATTCAGCTACAATTAAATATTTGGCAATAAGACTAAATGTGATTGATATCTAAGGATGTTGTTTTTTCACCTTATTGGAATCGAAATTAGGAATCGATAAGCAGAATCGGAATCAGAATCGTTAAATTGAACCGATCCCCAGCGCTAGTGCTATCACAGAGATGCTAAAGCAGCGATATGGACCTCCATGCTGGTGTAGAAGCCGCCGGCCTCCTCGTCCTGCGTCTCCGACGTGGGATAGAGCCACACGTACCCGTTGTTCCCCAGGATCACGGACGCGCCGCATGGCAGGTTGTGGAAGTGCGTCTTCTGCCTCTTCACCAGCGACGGGGAGACGAGCACCAGCACTCCCTGACCCAGCTGAAACACAGGCACTCTACATCAGTGTTTCTGAACGCCTGCAACGCCTCCGTTAGTCTCGAGCTTCTCCCTCATTATAATAATGAATGCGCAGAATAAAGGGGCGGGGCCTGGTTGAGTTAGTTAGTAGTGTGTTAAACTGGTGGTTATGGAAAGGGGCGGGACATTTCCCAAACACACTCGAAGCGCTCGACCAATCACAGCACACTGCTCCAGCCGACCAATCAGAGCACAGTGTGCTTTCAGAAGGAGGGGATTCATAGAGACAGGAAGTAAACAGAGCGTTACTGACAGACTGGGAAGAGAGGAGCCGCAACAATGGAGAATATGAGGGAAATACAGCTTTGTTTCTCACCTTCCCGTACTTTAAGCTGCGCGTGTGCAGAGAGAGAGCGCCGTCCGAGAAGATCGACTGAACCTCGGCCTGAGAACGGTTAAAGAACACAGCTGGAAATCACAACAATGAACACCTCAAACTGACGGAGGTGGGGAGCCGGTCTAGAGGAACGAACAAATCTTAAAACAAGCAGTTTCGGGTGGAACAAACTATTACATTTTAATAAAAGACTATGACAAAATGTGTTATTTCAAGATTATGTTTGTACTATTATAGTCTTTATTCATATTGTGAATTAGCTTGATTTCTATATTTTCAGTTTAATTCTAGCTCAAGTTTTTTTGTTACATGCATTTGTTATATTTAATACTTTTGTATCTTTCTGTTTCGCTTTATTTTTATTTCAGTATTAGATTGAATATTTTTTGTTATGTGCTTTTTTGTTAGTTTTGATTTTTTATATATCCATTTAGCCTTGTTTCAGTTGTAGTATTTGTATGCGCTTTTGTACATTACAATACATTTTATATTTAACTATTTTTATTTAAGTTTTAGTGATTTTGTTATGCGCTTTTTGTTAGTTTTATTAGTTTTCTATAAGACTTTAGTATAAGTTTTCATCTAATAGTTGTATTGTACGTACAGCTGCACGATTCTGGATAAATTGAGAATCACGATTTTGTTGTTTCAAATACAGATCAGGATTCTGAACAGACAACTAAATAAAATAACATGTATTTTTACTAGACGTTCTGACAAAATGTTAATTGCTGTAGTCAATTTTTTAAAAACCCTTATTCATTTGAATTATTTAAAATAAAATAAAAAGGTTGAGTGAATGATTCAATAACTCTCTCGTTTCATTACTGGATGAATCAGTGTTTTTGAACGAATCTCTTGAGTGAATGATTCAGTGAGTCGCTGTTAAAGGTAATCACTATTGTAGACATCAGAGTTTATATTGAACTATAAACTTTTATTCCAGTACTTGTGTGATTATAGAGTTATTGTAAGACAGAAATAATGATAATGTGTGGCTGAAAATACTTTCATAATGCGGTTTGTAATAATATATGCTGAACGAATCAGAGTCAGAGTCAGTAAATGCGGATGATGATGATGATGATGATGATGATGATGAAGGATACGCTGATGAGATCTCCTTCCTGAAGATAATCCCTCATGGCCAGCTCATCCTGTGTCGACCGCCGTCTCTGACAGACACACACAACACACATCCACACACTTTACTGCACCGATTCAGTGCTGCTCAGATGAGCTCACAATAAATGCAGTATATCATGTGCAGTGTATCATGTGCAGTGTATCATGTGCAGTGTATCATGTGCATTATGAAGCGTGTCTCACCAGCTCTCCTCCGGGCAGATTGACCGACGACAGCAGCAACACTGAATCCAGACGCGAATTTGTCTCGACTTTCCATCGTTTCTGCTGCACCT
>CM060595.1:820563-833063 GCA_030578255.1 Tiaroga cobitis
TATTTAAAACAATTACAAATAAATTAATAAACAACACGTTGTACCCAGAGGTTGTACCTACATAACGGGCGTCTGTCTTCCGGAGGCGTGTCTAATTGATCACGTCACACTCACACACACATCAGCCATGACATCAGCGCGCGCACTCTCTCTCTGCTCTAGTAGTCAGGATCTACTTGTTCGGGATGAGCGCTGGTCCTGGTTCGGGTCCGGGTTCGGGCTTCGGTAAAGCGCTGGTCATCATCACCGGGGCGTCGCGAGGCTTCGGCCGGGCTCTGGCTCTCTCCGTGGCGCCTCGTCTGGCCCCGGGCTCGGTTCTGGTGCTCTCGGCCCGCTCGGAGGACCTGCTCCTGGAGCTGAAGCGGGATCTGGGCCGCGGGGACCCCGGGATCACGGTCCGGTGTGTGGCCGCGGATCTCGGGTGTAAAGCGGGCGTGGAGAGGCTCATCGCCGAGACCCGAGACTGCGCGACCGATCCCGGGATCCAGACTCTATTGCTCGCCAATAACGCCGGTGCGGATCAATACTCCTCAACACGGCTCGAGCACAAGCTTCCATAACTCAACACAAGAAATTATGCTGAGATGAATCATAATGATGAGATGAAAAGTCTCAATTATGGCATACTAAGTCATATTAATGATACAAATTGAAATAATGAGAAAAAGTAAATTGTGACATAGAAAGTAATTATTCGTTGTTTTTCTTACTCATAATTATGTTTTAGTGTGTTGTAATTTTGACTTAAAACATATGTGTGTGTGTGTGTGGATTTTCATCTGACAATTGAAAATTTTATCTCATAAATATAACACTTCATCTCATAATTGTGACTTAGTTTGTCATAATTTAGTTGTTTTTTTTTTACACAAAAAGGTTTTTCATGACAGAAAGTCATAATTTCACAGTTTGTCTCGTAATTTTAACTTTTCTCATTATGATTTAGTATGTCATAATTTTAACATTTTTTTTTTCAATTATGACATGGCATAATTTTGGCATTATCTCATAATTTACATTTTTTGTCATATTTTGACTGTTTATCTCTTAAATCTTTTCATGTCATTATGATTTATGTCATAATTTCAAAAGATTTTTACATAGCCTAAGTGCATTATGACAAAAAGTCAGAATGTAAAAATTCTAATTTTATCTTATAATTCAAATTTGATTTATTTTATTTAAACTTTTTCTCAATTATGATTGACTAACTTTTCTCAATTATGACTTGTCATAATTTTGACTTTCGTAATTAAAACTTTTTTGTCATATTTCGACTTTTTAAATCATAATTTAATTTTTTATCTCAATTTTAATTTTTATTCTCATAATTCTTTATTTTTTATCTCGAAAATGTTACTTTTTCATAAATGTGACTTAGTATGTCAATTAAAAATTTTAATCACAATTTCAATTTATATCTCATAATTTTATACTTATTTTCTCATAATTTATAAAAAAAATTCTCATAAAGAATTTTTTTATCCCATAATTAAATTTTTTTATCTCATAATTTCGACTTTTTGGTCAATTTTGACTTTTTGTCAAAATTTTGACTTAATCTCACAATTTCTTTCTTTTTTTTATTTAAATTTTTAATATCATAATCTTGTCTGTGTGTTGTGATTCTGCTGTGTGTGTGTGTGTGTGTCCTGATCCTGCTGTGTGTGTGTGTGTGCAGCTTCTCTCGGGGACGTGTCTCGGCGCTGTCGGGACTTCACGGATGTGTGTGAGGTGGACTCGTACCTGTCGCTGAACGTGAGCTCGGCGCTGTGTGTGACGGCGGGGGTCCTGCGCTCGGTGCCGGGCCGGTCAGGTCTGACCCGGGTCGTGCTGAACGTCAGTTCTCTGTGTGCGCTGAGGCCCTTCCCCTCCTGGGTCCTGTACTGCAGCGGGAAGGCGGCCCGAGACATGATGTTCCGCGTGCTGGCCGAGGAGGAGCCGGACCTCAGGGTGCTCAACTACGCCCCAGGTACACACGTTCCCATCACACACGTTCCCATCACACACGTTCCCATCACACACGTTCCCATCACACACGTTCCCATCACACACGTTCCCATCACACACGTTCCCATCACACACGTTCCCATCACACACGTTCCCATCACACACGTTCCCATCACACACGTTCCCATCACACACGTTCCCATCACACACGTTCCCATCACACACGTTCCCATCACACACGTTCCCATCACACACGTTCCCTTCACACACGTTCCCATCACACACGTTCCCATCACACACGTTCCCATCACACACGTTCCCATCACACACGTTCCCATCACACACGTTCCCATCACACACGTTCCCATCACACACGTTCCCATCACACACGTTCCCTTCACACACGTTCCCATCACACACGTTCCCATCACACACGTTCCCATCACACACGTTCCCATCACACACGTTCCCTTCACACACGTTCCCATCACACACGTTCCCATCACACACGTTCCCTTCACACACGTTCCCATCACACACACGTTCCCTTCACACGCGTTCCCTTCACACGCGTTCCCATCACACGCGTTCCCTTCACACACGTTCCCATCACACACGTTCCCATCACACACGTTCCCATCACACACGTTCCCATCACACACGTTCCCTTCACACACGTTCCCATCACACACGTTCCCATCACACACGTTCCCATCACACACGTTCCCATCACACACGTTCCCATCACACACGTTCCCATCACACACGTTCCCTTCACACACGTTCCCATCACACATGTTCCCATCACACACGTTCCCATCACACACGTTCCCTTCACACGCGTTCCCTTCACACGCGTTCCCTTCACACGCGTTCCCATCACACGCGTTCCCATCTCACACGTTCCCATCACACGCGTTCCCATCACACGCGTTCCCTTCACACACGTTCCCATCACACACGTTCCCTTCACACACGTTCCCTTCACACACGTTCCCTTCACACACGTTCCCATCACACACGTTCCCATCTCACACGTTCCCATCACACGCGTTCCCATCTCACACGTTCCCATCACACGCGTTCCCATCACACGCGTTCCCTTCACACACGTTCCCATCACACACGTTCCCTTCACACACGTTCCCTTCACACGCGTTCCCATCACACGCGTTCCCATCACACACGTTCCCTTCACACACGTTCCCGTCACACACTTAAAGGGGCAGTGTGTGAGTTTTAGCGCATCTAGTGGTGAGGTTGTGAACTGCACCCAACAGAAGTTACAGTGGCCGACAGGAAGTGATGTCGTCGTCTGAGACAGCAGAGAGTAGCCAGTTCAGCAATGAGGTTTCTTTACAAAGATAAATTAAGAAATTAGGTTTACTTAATTATTCAGTAAAACGATGTTATCATGAATATTATTGTTGCTTGTTCATCAGTGTGTCAGTGTTTTACTCGCTGACTTTAGCAGCTTCTGATCATGAAGAACAACATAGTGACGAAACGCTTTTGTCTGCTCAGGGCCACCTATACATTTCTGTGTTTCAACGCAGATAGAAAGTCATAATAACTTTTTCTCAATTATGACTACTTGGCATAATTTTGCCATTATCTCATAGTTGAAGCTTGTCATACTTGGACAATATTTTCAACCCGGCCCTAGTGGAAAGTGTCAGATTTCTGTATTTTTGCACATCTTAAAAAACTCGGCGAAAGAGTTAAACATGATCTTTACTCACTATGAAGTGGAAAACCATATTTGTGAAGGCTAAAAAACTGTATAAATGAGATTTTCTGGCCATTCTGTTCTCCAGAGCGAAGAAGATAAATCATAATGATGAGATGAAAAGCCTAGACTCGATAAGTCACATTACTTACTAAGTCACATTTATGGCAAAAATGTAAATAATGAGAAAGTCAACATAAGTCAATGACATAGAAAGTGAAAGTATATAATTCTTATAATTATAATTTAGTGTTTTAATTTTGACTTAAAAGGTATAGGCAAACCAAACATTATTCAGACACCAGATATAATGTTTAATATATTTCTACTAGTGTGTGCAGGACACTATAGTTCATTTATGTGAGTGAGGAGAGCAAAATAAAGTCAACTGTAAACTATAGCGAATAAACTGATAATGTGAGAAATGTTGAAGGTGTCTGAATACATTTTGGTGTGTGTGTCATAATCTCATCATTTCTAATTTCTTTTCATCCCAAAATTATGATTTAGTATGCATAATTGCATTTTTTTTACACAAAAAGTCCATTTATGACAGAAAGTCATCAGATTTAATTATGAGTTACTAAAAAAAAATGATATGCAACAAAACACGGATTGCCTGAAAAACTCGGCGAAAGAGTTAAACATGATCTTTACTCACTATGAAGTGGAAACCCATATTTGTGATGGCTAAAAACTGTGTAAATGATATTTTCTGGCGATTCTGTTGTCCAGACGCGCGTCACTGCGCCGGAGGAGGAGTGCGAGTGTAGCGCGGCGTGAATAACGCTTGGGTGTTTGGGTTTGTTTAAAGTCGTGAAGCGTTTGATCACGATCACACATGCATCAGGCGAATCATAATGATGAGATGGAAAGTCTAAATTATGACATAAATCATATCTATGACAAACTTTTAAATAATAAGAGAAAGTCAACCTAAAAAAATCACTAATGACATAGAAAGATCTCATAAACTATGATTTAGTGTTGTAATTTTGACGTGTGTGTAGATTTTTCATATCATATTTCAAATTTTTATCTCATAAATGTATCTTTTCATCTGATTGTGATTTATCATGTCATCATTTCGCAATTTTTACATGAAAAGTCCAATATGACAAAAAGACCATTTTTCTCTTTAGTTTCACTTTTTTCCATCTCGTAATTTTTTTCTCATAGTATGCCATAATTTATTTTAAAAAAATTAAAAGAAATTACAAGTCCATGATGACAGAAAGTTATTTAGAACGTTATCTCATAATTTTCTGATTTAGTAACTTTTCTGAATTGTGACTGGTTTGTGCTGTGGTGTTCCCGCAGGGCCCCTGGACACGGACATGCAGCTCCAGGCGAGGAGCAGCTCTGCTGACGACGCTCTCAGGAACACCTTTAGCGTCATGCATGCTAGCGGTCAGCTCCTGACCTGTGACCAGTCCGTCAGCAAACTCGTGACGGTCCTGCTGGAGGACACGTACCCCTCGGGAGCTCACCTCGACTACTACGATCTCTAGAGTTCACATGATCATTCACTCTCCCTCACCTCATCCAAGATGTTCACGTCTTTCTCTCTTCAGGCGAAAAACAAATGAAGGTTTCTGAGGAAAATGTATATTCCATATAGTGTCTTCAATGGGGTCCAACGGGTCGAAGGTCCAGATGTGAGTTTCAGTGCAGCTTCAAAGTCTCGACACGATCCAGCCGAGGAATAAGAGTCTGATCTAGACAAACCAGCCGACATTTATAACACAATACACATTTATATACTTTTAACCACTAATGCTGGTCTTGAATCTTGAAACTGCAATTTGGACCTTCAACCCGTTGGACCCCATTGAGGTCCATTATATGGAGAAAAATCCTTAATTTCTTTTCGACTGAATAGAAGAATATCTTGGATGACGTAAGGGTGAATAAAGTATCAGAATTTTAATTCTGAAGTGAACTAATACTTTAAAGACGGCATTGAAGGGAAGTTGCGCTGGTCTTCTCTCCTCTATTGTGTCGTATATCGAGTGAAGAGCTTCAGGAATGAGAACAAATGTGGGCGGGGCTTGATTGTGTCTGTGGGGAGTTAATTGGATGGTTGTGGTTTGCTATTGGCTGATCTCATGTGAGTGACAGGTTACAGCCCCGCCCACATCATCAGAGAAGAGAAGAGATGCTGCAAGTTATTCTGATTCAACATTATTACCACTATAATGATGTGCACACATAAATCATTTAGAATAAATATGTCCATTAAAAACTATAACTGTCCATTTTGATTTCACTTAATGATTGCGTCAAGGGCAGACGTTCTGTAATAAACTAATCTCATATATTGTATAGCTAATTAATGAAAACTCACTGTCAGAGAGAAGTGAACTTTAGTCAGTATTGAAACGGTTTGGAATATTTCAAGTGCCTTGATTTTAATGCAGAAACTGCAGATTAATATCCTCTCAGATTATAACCCGAAGTTCTGGACCAAAAGAAAACTCTTGTTTGTGATTGTTTTGCCAAGTGTTTCTTCTTCAGTATGTGCTCAAACTTATAAAAATATATATATTTCACTGATCTTTTATTCCATTCATATAATGGTGAGTGTAATAATTACACTAAAGGCTTTGCTTTCATGTGCAAATGTGTGTGTGTGTGTGTGTGTGTGTATCGTCCAGCGACTCTTTCTCTTTGTAAACACTTTTGATGAAACACCTGATGTAAACACGGCTGTTTTCCCAAATCTGTGACTAAAGTGGGTTAATTTTACAGACAGAACTCTTCCCGTCTTTTACACCACAGTTTTGTCCCCAATAAAGTAATTTGTACAGTTGGTGTACTTGTTTCTCAAGCTCTGTAGAAAAATCTAGAGAAAATCATTTAAAATTAAAAAAAATTAAACATGTAACAGTACATTACTGTGGTAAGTAGAAAAAAATATATAGAAACTCAATTTTATATTTATAATATTCATTTTTCAGTGTATAAATTGGTGTCTTTTAAATCTTAGGATGGCATCATGAAGATTATCAGATTTGATTGACATTTATTTTGTGGCAATTTGCATTTTATGCCATCCCACGGTGAAGTTCGAGGCCTGTAATAGTAACAATCTGCAGCAAATGAAGCGAGAGTGAGGAGAGGCGGGTTCGTGTAGAATGAGTATTGGATATATTCAGATATTACAGTATCCATATGTATTGAAAAAAACTACATTTTTGACAACACTACATTACACACAGTTCATAATTTCAGATGGCTTTTTAAAAAACTATACTTGAAAGATGTCCAGTTGTGGGCAGATTTATTGCCCCCCTGGTAAATATGATCAAAGATGGCTGTAAAAAATGAATCTGTGTGTGTTTATCCTTTTGATCTTTCATTAAAATAAAGCAAAAATCTAACCTTTTATTGAAGTAAAAGAAATGAAAGTAAGGGGAAATCACATTATGGAATAAATGTTTTTCTCCGAAACACGTTGGTCCAGTGTAATGGCCCAGTCTCTGTTGTGCCGTCTCCACTGTAACTCTCTGGATCTCTGAGCTTGTGTCGTGTTCATCCGAGGAACTTATGACTCGTAGCAGAAATATGCTGTGACTCCATAACCTGTCCATAAACAATCTGCACAGTTCTGACAACATATTTTAACTTTCTAAGTTTATATTCTGTGTATTTTTTTTAACAAAATCATAAATCTTGATGCAAATTTTCCATCACGCGAAAAGACCAACGCGACACTCCTTTAGCTGAGTCACATCACGCCCCTGTATGTTGCTTTGCATACATTTAAACTATATACAGAACAATAACGAATTTATAGATCAAATAAAATGTAGGTCTACACAAACCTGTATTTTACAGAAGACACACAACAATTTGATAGGAGCTGCACTGCTCTCTCCTGAGGGGTCGCAAAAAGCCTGGATCTGGGTTACACAAAAACTACCCAAACACTGGGTTGTTACGTCTGACCCAGGATTTAGGTTACACAAAAACTACCCAAACACAGGGTTGTTACGTCTGACCCAGGATCTAGGTTACACAAAAACTACCGAAACACTGGGTTGTTACGTCTGACCCAGGATCTCAGTTACACAAAAACTGCCCAAACACTGGGTTGTTACGTCTGACCCAGGATCTGGGTTACACAAAACCTACCCAAACACTGGGTTGTTACGTCTGACCCAGGATCTCAGTTACACAAAAACTGCCCAAACACTGGGTTGTTATGTCTGACCCAGGATCTGGGTTACACAAAAACTACCCAAACACAGGGTTGTTACGTCTGACCCAGGATCTGGGTAAAACAAAAACTACCCAAACACTGGGTTGTTACGTCTGACCCAGGATCTGGGTTACACAAAAACTACCCAAACGCTGGGTTGTTACGTCTGACCCAGGATCTCGGTTACACAAAACCTACCCAAACACTGGGTTGTTACGTCTGACCCAGGATCTAGGTTACACAAAAACTACCCAAACACAGGGTTGTTACGTCTGACCCAGGATCTAGGTTACACAAAAACTACCGAAACACTGGGTTGTTACGTCTGACCCAGGATCTCAGTTACACAAAAACTGCCCAAACACTGGGTTGTTACGTCTGACCCAGGATCTGGGTTACACAAAACCTACCCAAACACTGGGTTGTTACGTCTGACCCAGGATCTCAGTTACACAAAAACTGCCCAAACACTGGGTTGTTATGTCTGACCCAGGATCTGGGTTACACAAAAACTACCCAAACACAGGGTTGTTACGTCTGACCCAGGATCTGGGTAAAACAAAAACTACCCAAACACTGGGTTGTTACGTCTGACCCAGGATCTGGGTTACACAAAAACTACCCAAACGCTGGGTTGTTACGTCTGACCCAGGATCTCGGTTACACAAAACCTACCCAAACACTGGGTTGTTACGTCTGACCCAGGATCTGGGTTACACAAAAACTACCCAAATGCTGGGTTGTTACGTCTGACCCAGGATCTGGGTAAAACAAAAACTACCCAAACACTGGGTTGTTACGTCTGACCCAGGATCTCGGTTACACAAAACCTACCCAAACACTGGGTTGTTACGTCTGACCCAGGATCTGGGTAAAACAAAAACTACCCAAACACTGGGTTGTTACGTCTGACCCAGGATCTCGGTTACACAAAACCTACCCAAACACTGGGTTGTTACGTCTGACCCAGGATCTCGGTAACCCAAAAACTACCCAAAAGGCAAATTGACAAAATAACCCAAGATTTTTTAGAGTCTAAAGAAAGATGAACATGAAATGGAAATTACCCTCATTCAATGATCATATGGATGCAGATAAAGATGATTAATTTCTCTGCTGATGTCAGCTCATGTACGGTGTGATGAGCACACGCAGCTGACGGACAGAAATACTCTCACAGTAACTGTAACTCTCCACTATTTTTAGCCGAGCCGGAGCAGCTGGAAGGGAAGGGAACACAGCGCTGGGAACACAGGCAGTGTGTGTGTGTGTGTGTGTGTGGTCATGACCGTGGAGAACATGGATCCCGTGGAAGTGTTTGCGGCCGGAGAGAAAGGCCGTGGGCTCCGGGTCACGAAGCAGCTTTCAGCGGGAGAGGTGGTGTTCGCTGAGGCTAGCTTCGCCGCCGTGGTGTTCGACAGGTGAGGCTCACAGGCGGGCTTCCACAGGTGAGATCGGGGGTCAGGGAACGGCTTGCTCCGGAAGGCTGCTGTGGAGGCTGGCCTGTTAATCCTGATCTTCTTTTGAAAGGGAAACAGGGTTTAGTTCAGGCTAAGCTCCTGAGAGCTCGGAGATGCTGTAATAACTCATGGCATATTTATATTTTATCCCATAAATACATGTGTTGCTGCAGTCAGTGTGTGGATGTTTGCAGGCTGATGGATTAAAGCAGTGAAAGTCGAGATGTTTGAATGGAAATGCGAATCCTTGCACCCGGTTATAGTTGCACTTTCTGTGTTTATTCAGTCGCTATCATGTCGTTTTCAGCAGGAGAGATTCCACTCTCATGTTTCATCACAGTTTCACCTCTTTAAAAAGTCAAGAGTTTGAACTGCGAGCTCTTGAACACACAGAGCTCTTGACCTTTGACCTTTTTTTGTTTTTGTTTTTTTAAAATAACAATAACAGGGGAATACGGAGTCATACAAAATACTTGAATCGATATTTTTTTTATGTATAGATATACTTGTATCAAAAAATCAATCCTAATACGTCAGGTATCTTGTTCGACATCTTTACGATTGTTCTGTTTGACCTGAACACAAACATGAGCGTCGACACACAGAGTTGACCTGGATGCTGCAATCCATGACATCAGTCTTCAGTAACGTCATCTTAAAATAGACAGTAATGTAAGTCACATGACGCCATAATTCTAAGCGTGCAAAGTGACGCCAGAAGATTGAGACGATTTATAATTTTGTCATGTGATTCCCTGTTATAGTCATGTGATCCTGCCATGTGTCTCATGTGTCATGTTCTGATTGGTTCATTGTTTAATTGTGCACAGGTGTGTCTTGTCATCAGTCCTCGTATATTTAAGCCCTCATGTTTGCCCTGTTACTGGGTCACGTATTGTTCCCTGCAACCCCTGTTGGGAAGATTCTGTTCATGTTCACGTTGAGTCCACGCCTTTGTTTAAGTGTGATCTTGGTTTGTATTAATAAACTGCACTTGGATTCTTCAACTTGCCTCCGGTAGATCACCTGTTATATCTGCATCATATGGAAAATTACATCCTTATGACTGGATTTTTCCTAATTCACTCCTTAATTTCTCTAGACTTCATTTTAAATTTTAAATTTGTCTTTTATCTCAATTTTTCTGGGTTCCATTTGAATCATTTAATTAATTTTTTATTACCAAAAAACATCTAATCAATTGAATTCATAAAGCTTTAACAACTGGACTTTTTTTTTATTTTATTTTTTTTACAATGATACAATTTACGTGACATTCTGCGTCATATGGAAAATTTTATTTTTATGACTGGATTTTTCAGAATTCCCCCCGTAATTTTTCAGAATTTTGTTTTAAGTTAAATGAAATGTTAGTAATCAAAAATCACTGGCCTGTGTTGTTATTGCCGGAGTCTCAGAAGCTCGTGTGAAGGCTCCGCCCTCTTCTGAATGGAGGCGGAGCTAAAGATCATTTGCATTTAAAGGGACACACACAAAAATGGCGTGTTTTTGCTCACACCCAAAAAGGGGAAAATTTGACACGCTATAATAAATGATCTGGTATGAGCTGAAATTTCACACACACATTCTGGGGACGCCGTAGATTTATATTACATCTTGTGAAAAGGGGCGTAATATGTCCCTTTTGAATAATCAAAAAGGATGTCTAATCAATTGAATTCATAAAACTTTAACATTTATAAACATTTAATACAACTTACGTGACATTTCACGTTATACAGTAAATTCCATTTTATGACTGGATTCTAGGGCCCTAATAAACACCCAGTTAGCATGAGCGCGTCACATGGTGTCGCTGTAATGAAGAATTATGAGAGCTGTGTTTGGGATGAGGATGCTGCAGTGTAACGCAGGTGTGTGTGTGTGTGTGTGTCAGTCTCTCTCGGCAGGTGTGTCACAGCTGTTTCCGCCGGCAGCCGAACCCTCACCGCTGCGCTCAGTGTAAGTTTGCGCACTATTGCGACCGCACGTGTCAGCGCGCCGCGTGGGACGAACACAAGCAGGAATGCTCTGCCATCAGAAAGATGGGAAAAGCTCCCAATGAGAACGTGCGGTGAGTCCGGTCATGTGATCTTCTTTACACTTAAGTGGAATCCGTATGTTTATTTGGCCGGAAGCTAGTTATTTTACTTTGTAAAGTTTTAAATATGGAATTTTTTTTTACACAAACGCAGAAGGCCTTTATTAACCCGCCGGAGCTGTGGAGCGCTTTATGATGGACAGATGCACTTTTATGATGGATAGATGCACTTTTATGATGGACAGATGCACTTTTATGATGGACAGATGCACTTTTATGATGGACAGATGCACTTTTATGATGAATAGATGCACTTTTATGATGGACAGATGCACTTTTATGATGGACAGATGCACTTTTATGATGGACAGATGCACTTTTATGATGGACAGATGCACTTTTATGATGGACAGATGCACTTTTATGATGAATAGATGCACTTTTATGATGGACAGATGCACTTTTATGATGGACAGATGCACTTTTATGATGGATAGATGCACTTTTATGATGGACAGATGCACTTTTATGATGAATAGATGCACTTTTATGATGGATAGATGCACTTTTATGATGGACAGATGCACTTTTATGATGAATAGATGCACTTTTATGATGGACAGATGCACTTTTATGATGGACAGATGCACTTTTATGATGAATAGATGCACTTTTATGATGGACAGATGCACTTTTATGATGAATAGATGCACTTTTATGATGGACAGATGCACTTTTATGATGGACAGATGCACTTTTATGATGGATAGATGCACTTTTATGATGGACAGATGCACTTTTATGATGGACAGATGCACTTTTATGATGGACAGATGCACTTTTATGATGGATAGATGCACTTTTATGATGGATAGATGCACTTTTATGATGGATAGATGCACTTTTATGATGGATAGATGCACTTTTATGATGGATAGATGCACTTTTATGATGGACAGATGCACTTTTATGATGGACAGATGCACTTTTATGATGGACAGATGCACTTTTATGATGGATAGATGCACTTTTATGATGGACAGATGCACTTTTATGATGGATAGATGCACTTTTATGATGGATAGATGCACTTTTATGATGGATAGATGCACTTTT
>CM060595.1:835563-865563 GCA_030578255.1 Tiaroga cobitis
CTCCTGAACACACACTCGTTCTCAGACCAGCAGCTCATGAGCGAACAAATGTATGCAAATGTATTCGCTATTTAAACAACGTGTCGCAGGACGTGAAAATGATAACAGCGTCGGGCTGAAACTAACATACACACTTGCCTTGCGCCTGGCGCTGCATTGCGCCGGTGTATGATAGAGCCCTTAGTATTTTTGTCTTGTTTCCAGTCCAAATATCAATACCAAATATTTCTTAAATCAATTTTCTGGGGAATTAATCAAAAGTGAGTTGGTTCTTAAAAAAAAGCTAAATGTTCTGCCAATGGGGTAAGAAAAATAATGTTGTTTCTGTTTGAATTAAGAAACTGAATTTGAATTTATTTTTCTTAGGCCTACCCCATTGGCAGATAATTTAGATTTTTTTAAAGAACCAACTAACTCACTTAATTTTGATTAATTTCCCAGAAAACAAGACATAATATCGTATGGCATTTTACTAATGTAAAGTAAATGCATGATTTAAGAATTTTTTTTATATCTGGACTGGAAACAAGACAAAAATACTAAGTAAGAAAATCATTTTTTGCAGTGTGAGTGATCAGAGGTGTGCAGTGATGGGAATAACGGCGTTATTACTAACGGCATTACTTTTCCAGTAACGAGTAATCTAATTGAATACTCTTCTCATCTTAATAACGCCGTTACCGTTACTGCCAAAAAATGCGGCGCGTTACTAACTGATGAAGCTGTTGTTGTTTTTCATCAGACCAACTAGATCTCTGAGCGAGAGGCAAATACTTTTTTTACTGTTCTTCCTTGGTTAGTGGGCAGAGCACGAGACAAGCGCATAAATGCTGACGATTGGCTGAGGTAGTAGAGTAAAATGTCATTGTAAGCCAATCAGAGGTAGAGTTGGGCGGGTGTTCGAAAGCACGCATAGTAGTGATGGGCATTCGGCTCTTTTGACTCAGCTCACTGAAAAGAGCCGGCTCTTTTGGCTCACAAACGGCTCTTTAAATGACTTTGACTATAATATTTCAATTTTTATTAGATAATTATTTAATTTCTATAGGCTAAATTTGTAAAAATAGAGTCGGCTGTTCAGATATGCGAGCCAGCTCCCGACGTTCACCTAAAAGAGCCGGCTCTTAGAGTCGGCTCATTCGCGAATGCCGAACGACCCATCAAAAGCTCATTCGCGAACGAGTCGATCCATCATCACTAACGCTCATTCGCGAACGACTCATCATCATATGTATATCCTTCGTTTTGCTATACAGTGCACTTTCCAGTTACATTGAAAGCACCTAATATTGTTACACTGGTCTACTTGAAGTACAGCATTTTTTCAGTAATTTTATTTTATTTTATTTGCACTACAAAGAGTGTATATATTTGTTATTTCTTTTTGGTATATTGCTTAACAAGCTTAATTTAATTTTGCCCAGTTGTGGCCTGTTGAGGGGCAATAAATATAAAAAGTTCCAAAACATCTATTGTGTTATTTGCATTGCATTGATCCACTATATAAACATAATATCTACATACATGGCATTTGATTGGAGGCTAGTCTCACTTTGTCCCACAGCAACATTTTTTTTTTAGATGTGTGTACAATGTTTCATGTTTCTGTTAATAATGTATTGTATTAAGTGTCCATTTCATTATAATATTCAGATTTATCATAAATAATTTAACATGCACATGTATTTTAAGTTCCGTTAAAGAGGCGTAGAGGTGGGGTCACATTTGAGCATTTAAAATTTAATTTTACTTGAAAATAACGCAATAGTTACTTTCTTAAGTAACTAGTTACTTTTTTTAAATTTGTAACTGAGTAACTAATTTAGTTACTTTTTGGAAGAAGTAACTAGTAACTTTAACTAATTACTTTTTAAAAGTAACTTGCCCAACACTGGAGGTGTGTGTGTGTGTGTTCCTCAGATTAACTGCAATGGCTTCACGCTGAGTGACCAGAGGGGTCTTCAGGCGGTGGGCGTCGGCCTCTTTCCAAACCTCTGCCTCGTCAATCACGACTGCTGGCCGAACTGTACTGTCATCCTCAATCACGGCAGGTGTGTGTGTGTGTGTGTGTGTGCGTGTGTGTGTGTGTGTGTGTGTGTGTGCACCGTCATCCTCAATCACGGCAGGTGTGTGTGTGTGTGTGTGTGTGTGTGTGTGTGTGTGTGCACCGTCATCCTCAATCACGGCAGGTGTGTGTGTGTGTGTGTGTGTGTGTGTGTGCACCGTCATCCTCAATCACGGCAGGTGTGTGTGTGTGTGTGTGTGCGTGTGTGTGTGTGTGTGTGTGTGTGTGTGTATGTGTGTGCACCGTCATCCTCAATCACGGCAGGTGTGTGTGTGCGTGTGTGTGTGTGTGTGTGTGTGTGTGTGTGTGTGCACCGTCATCCTCAATCACGGCAGGTGTGTGTGTGTGCGTGTGTGTGTGTGTGTGTGTGTGAGAGTGAGAGTGTGCACCGTCATCCTCAATCCCGGCAGGTGAGTTTGAGAATTCATAAAGATGAAGTGATTCAGAGCTGAGCTCAAAAAGCTTAATGTGTGTCTGTGTGTGTGTGTGTGTGTGTGTGTGTGTTTCTCTCTTGCAGTCAGACGGCTCTGGATGCTTCATTCCACTCAGAGAAAAGGTGGGTCAGTTAAACACTAATATTTGACCTTTGACCCCGTATAACCGACAGCATCATGTGCAGGTCATTCTTCACGTAAAGCAATTGTTCCCCTAAAAATTCACTTAAAACCTCTCTGACTTTCCTTCTCATTTCCATGCAATGACAGTGAACGAGGACTGAAACTTTCAGGCTTAAAAAGGACACAAAAAAAGAACCATGAGTTTTTTTTTTAATTTGTCAACTGTCTTTAAGGCCAGAATTAAAAATATTAAAATAACTTTTCATGTTCACCCATGGAAGCAATAAAGTCATACCGGCTTATAATGATTTCTACTTGGCAACACTTTACAGTAAGGCTGAACTTGTTAATAGTTAAGTATCATGAACATGCAATGAATACCAGTTTATTTCAATTTGAGTTAATGTTATTTTAGAAATATTCTATTGTTCCTTGTTACAACGTTTGTTCATAATGCGTTAATGTGTATCTATACAACCTTAAAAATGTATTTGTTTATGTTTACAGCATTTATTCATCATTTATCTTTCAACATATTGTGCATCTTCAGTTCATGAGACTTAATGCAGTAACCGATGAGTTAAACCCTATGGTGAAGTGAAAATACACAGAAATGAGAATAAAGGTTTAGTAAATATTATGTACAATATCTCCAGTCATTCTTATAAAACCCAGTCGGATAGTTATTCACGAGTTATTGAAGAACATCATGTTTCCTCGTCTGTCACATCATGGCATTGCTCTAAGGAACTGAGTCACTGTCTTCATCAGGAAATAGTTGTATTAGATTTAACATGGTGTTGCATGTGAGTTGTATAAATAGCTTTTTGGGATTTTTGGGTTTTGTACACAACAACTACATTGTATGTTTATTTCAGGAATGCAATGACATTAAAATAATCCCTTAGTTTCGTAAAACTGAATTATGGAAATTTCACAGAAAAAGATTAAAAGGGTAATTGCCCAGCTAACAGGGAACGTTCTGGCAAGATTCTCTCAAAATAATGTTCTCGAAACATTAGCACAAAAGTGTTGATTATTCATCTTTTTTTCTGAGACATTTTAGTTTTTGTTCTTTGAACGTCACTACTTTTTCATATGGTTCTGCGTACATTCAAAACGTTCCAATAATAATTGATAAAATGATAAAATAGAGAAAACATTCCCTTAATGTTGTCTCTAACGTTCCTATAATCAAGAAAAAAGTTTGAACTTTCTGAAAACATTCAGAAATAAAGTCTTCATAACTTAATGAGAACGTTAGTAAACGTAAGATGGGTGCGACTTGATGTCTCACAATTCAAACTAAAGTCAGAATTGCATGTTATAAACATGGAATTACGAGAAATAAAGTACGAATTACAAGACAAACTCGGAATTATGAGAAATAAACTATGAATTGCATGATATAAACTCAGTTGTGAGTTCTGAGTTCAAAACTCTCAGTTGCAAGAAAAAGTCAGAATTGCGAATTATAAACTTGGAATTAAGAGAAAAAAGTCAGAATTGTAGGATATGAACTTAAAATGACGAAAAACTATCAATTTCGAGAAAAAGTCAAAATTGCGAATTATAAACTTGGAATTATGAGGGCAAAGTCTGAATTGTGAGATAAAAACTTGCAATTACGAAAAACTATGAATTGCGAGATCTAAACTCTCAATTGCAAGAAAAAGTCAGAAATGTGAGATCTAAACTCGCAATTACAAGAAATAAAGTAGGAAATGTGAGAGAGAAACTCAATTGTGAGAAAAAAGTTATGGTATTACAAGAAAAAAATCTGAATCGTGAGTTACAGTAGATACTCCGAATTACGAGAAATAAACTGTCAATTGCGAGATATAAACTCTCAATTGCGAGAAATAATTGCAAGAGAAACTCAGAAATTACGAGAAATAAAGTATAAGTTGTGAGATAAAAACTCACAATTGCAAGAAAAAATTTGATAGAAGAAGATAAATTTGGAAATTTGGAAATTACGAGAAATAAAGTATGAATTGCTCGATAAACAAAGTCGCAACTTTCAAATTTGGCCATTTTTTAAATGAATTTAAACAATAAATACCGTTTTGTGTCTCTCTAATGTGTGACAGATCGCTCAGTTAAAGCCGCTCGTGAAACGATCATCTCGTCCTTCTAGTTCATTTATAGCATCAAATAAACATGAATGAACATCAGAAGGAATGTTGTTTTAACCGCTGAAAGACGTCAGTACACTTCGTTTCTCAAGTTCAAATCCACAGACTTTAATCTACTACCTCTCCTGATGGCTTTGTCGGACAGAAATGGCGGATTCGGCGGATGACCGATTATGATTGGTCAGATCGCCTGTCAATCAAAATCAGAGGGTGAATTGCAAGAAATATAGTCAAAATTCCATCAGAATAAAAAATCGCAATTACTTTTTTACTTTTTTTTGGTGGCAGAAACAAGCGTCCACTCTGTTGTTGTTGTTGTTGTTGTTGAAGAAAGAGTGTTAGCTCACAGATAGCGTGTGTGTCTCTGTGTCCTCGCACGCACTGAACTCTGGAAACCCCGTCAGGATCGAGCTGAGGGCTCTGGGAAGCATCTCCGAAGGGGAAGAGCTGACCGTGAGTTACGTTGACTTTCTGAACGTGTCCAAGGACCGGCAGCGGCTGCTGAAGCAACAGTATTACTTCGACTGCAAGTGTGAGCACTGCACCAACGGCGTTAAAGACGACCTGATGACGGCCGTCAGAGACACGGACGGACAGAAGGTTCATAAATTTATGCAATCATTTAAAGTCCCCCTGTAGTCAATCCTTTATCCCTTAAAACTCATCTTTGATCACCAAAATTACATATTTTAAAGTGTTTTCCTCTGAAAATGCCTTGAAATATCTTGAATGTAACTCGACATGCTTGCCTCATTTAATATACGCTGTTCTATGAATATGCAATTGAGCCCCGCAAGTTTTTAACGTTCTTTATATGTCTATGTGGTGTTATTAATACGCTTTAAGACACACCGTGTGTAAGTTCATAAGTCGACAGCATTGCTGAGTATTTCCTGCTTAAAACTGCAGTGAACCAAAGACAGTCTCACAAACACACGGTTTGAAATCGCTGGTGTTTCTGACGTCACAAACGACCTTGTAACCAATCAGATCAACGTGTGATCGTCAACCAGTGGATCTCTGAGCTGAGTGAGTGAGTGGAGGCGGGGCTCATTTGCATATTCATAGAACCGCACATACTAAATGAGGCAAGGGTGTCGAGTTACATTCAAGACAAAAAAAACGTTTAAATGTCATTTTGGTGATCAGAGATGAGTTAAGGGATGAAAGGATTGACTACAGGGGGACTTTAAATACCAACATCATAGAACATTATTTCTTGCTAAAAATTGCATAACACTTTATTTCAACATTTATTCTCCCTATCTGCCCCTTGCAAAGCATGATGGGAAGTGTAAATCCTATTCCTAGTTTGTATAACGGCGTGTTTCTTCTGTCCGCAGCCGTCTGCTGAAGTGCTGAAGGAGGCCACAGAGTTCAGTCTCCAGGCTCTGGGGAAGATCGAAGAGGCTCGTACTAGAGGAAACTTCCACGAGGTCAGGCTTCAGAAATGCATGATATAAAGTCAGAATTGCGTGATATAAAGTCGCAATTGCGTGATATAAAGTCAGAACTGCGTGATATAAACTCGCAATTGCGTGTTATAAAGTCAGAATTGTGTGATATAAAGTCATAATTGTGTGATATAAAGTCAGAACTGCGTGATATAAAGTCGCAATTGCGTGATATAGTCACAATCGCGTGTTATAAAGTCAGAATTGCGTGATATAAAGTCAGAATTGTGTGATATAAAGTCAGAATTGCGTGATATAAAGTCATAATTGCGTGTTATAAAGTCAGAATTGCGTGATATAAACTCGCAATTGCGTGTTATAAAGTCAGAATTGCGTGATATAAACTCGCAATTGCGTGATATAAAGTCAGAATTGCGTGTTATAAAGTCAGAATTGTGTGATATAAAGTCAGAATTGCGTGATATAAAGTCATAATTTTGTGATATAAAGTCAGAACTGCGTGATATAAACTCGCAATTGCGTGTTATAAAGTCAGAATTGCGTGATTTAAACTCGCAATTGCGTGTTATAAAGTCAGAATTGCGTGATATAAAGTCGCAATTGCGTGATATAAAGTCAGAATTGCGTGATATAAAGTTAGAATTGCATGTTATAAAGTCATAATTTTGTGATATAAAGTCAGAACTGCGTGATATAAACTCGCAATTGCGTGTTATAAAGTCATAATTGCGTGATATAAAGTCACAATTGTGTGATATAAAGTCGCAATTGCGTGTTATAAAGTCAGAATTGTGTGATATAAAGTCAGAATTGCGTGTTATAAAGTCAGAATTGCATGATATAAACTCGCAATTGCGTGTTATAAAGTCAGAATTGCGTGATATAAAGTCACAATTGTGTGATATAAAGTCGCAATTGCGTGTTATAAAGTCAGAATTGTGTGATATAAAGTCAGAATTGCGTGTTATAAAGTCAGAATTGCATGATATAAACTCGCAATTGCGTGTTATAAAGTCATAATTGCGTGATATAAAGTCACAATTGTGTGATATAAAGTCGCAATTGCGTTATAAAGTCAGAATTGTGTGATATAAAGTCAGAATTGCGTGTTATAAAGTCAGAATTGCATGATATAAACTCGCAATTGCGTGTTATAAAGTCAGAATTGTGTGATATAGTCAGAATTGCGTGATATAAAGTCAGAATTGTGTGATATAAAGTCAGAATTGCGTGTTATAAAGTCAGAATTGCGTGTTATAAAGTCGCAATTGCGTGTTATAAAGTCAGAATTGTGTGATATAGTCAGAATTGCGTGTTATAAAGTCAGAATTGTGTGATATAAAGTCAGAATTGCGTGTTATAAAGTCAGAATTGCGTGTTATAAAGTCAGAATTGCGTGTTATAAAGTCAGAATTGCGTGATATAAAGTCATAATTGTGTGATATAAAGTCAGAATTGCGTGTTATAAAGTCATAATTCTGTGATATAAAGTCAGAACTGCGTGATATAAAGTCAGAATTGCGTGTTATAAAGTCAGAATTGCGTGTTATAAAGTCAGAATTGCGTGTTATAAAGTCAGAATTGCGTGATATAAAGTCATAATTGTGTGATATAAAGTCAGAATTGCGTGTTATAAAGTCATAATTCTGTGATATAAAGTCAGAACTGCGTGATATAAAGTCATAATTGTGTGATATAAAGTCACAATTGCGTGTTATAAAGTCAGAATTGCATGAAATAAAGTCATAATTGTGTGATATAAAGTCAGAATTGCGTGATATAAAGTCATAATTGTGTGATATAAAGTCACAATTGCGTGTTATAAAGTTATAATTGCGTGATATAAAGTCATAATTGTGTGATATAAAGTCATAATTGTGTGATATAAAGTCAGAATTGCGTGTTATAAAGTCATAATTCTGTGATATAAAGTCATAATTGCGTGATGTAAAGTCATAATTCTGTGATATAAAGTCAGAATTGCGTGATATAAAGTCATAATTGTGTGATATAAAGTCAGAATTGCGTGATATAAAGTCATAATTGTGTGATATAAAGCCACAATTGCGTGTTATAAAGTCAGAATTGCATGAAATAAAGTCATAATTGTGTGATATAAAGTCATAATTGCGTGATATAAAGTCATAATTGTGTGATATAAAGTCATAATTGCGTGATATAAAGTCATAATTGTGTGATATAAAGTCACAATTGCGTGTTATAAAGTCATAATTGCGTGATATAAAGTCATAATTGTGTGATATAAAGTCACAATTGCGTGTTATAAAGTCATAATTGCGTGTTATAAAGTCAGAATTGCGTGATATAAAGTCATAATTGTGTGATATAAAGTCAGAATTGTGTGATATAAAGTCACAATTGCGTGTTATAAAGTCATAATTGCGTGATATAAAGTCATAATTGTGTGATATAAAGTCACAATTGCGTGTTATAAAGTCATAATTCTGTGATATAAAGTCAGAATTGCGTGATATAAAGTCATAATTCTGTGATATAAAGTCAGAATTGCGTGATATAAAGTCATAATTGTGTGATATAAAGCCACAATTGCGTGTTATAAAGTCAGAATTGCATGAAATAAAGTCATAATTGTGTGATATAAAGTCAGAATTGCGTGATATAAAGTCATAATTGTGTGATATAAAGTCATAATTGCGTGATATAAAGTCATAATTGTGTGATATAAAGTCACAATTGCGTGTTATAAAGTCATAATTGCGTGTTATAAAGTCATAATTGTGTGATATAAAGTCACAATTGCGTGTTATAAAGTCATAATTGCGTGTTATAAAGTCAGAATTGCGTGTTATAAAGTCAGAATTGCGTGATATAAAGTCATAATTGTGTGATATAAAGTCAGAATTGCGTGATATAAAGTCATAATTGTGTGATATAAAGTCACAATTGCGTGATATAAAGTCATAATTTTGTGATATAAAGTCAGAACTGCGTGATATAAACTCGCAATTGCGTTATAAAGTCAGAATTGCGTGATATAAACTCGCAATTGCGTGATATAAAGTCACAATTGTGTGTTATAAAGTCACAATTGGTTGATATAAACTCGCAATTGCGTGTTATAAAGTCAGAATTGCGTGCTATAAAGTCAGAATTGCGTGATATAAAGTCGCAATTGCGTGATATAAAGTCAGAATTGCGTGATATAATTTTTTTTATTTTTTTATTCTGTGGTGGAAACAAACATCCAGTTATTTGCTCAGACAAACTGATCAAAAGTTGTTTTTCGATTATAAAAGGCAGTTTAAATAAGAGTGTTCCGGTTGCGATCACTGACGCTGATCTGCTTCTGTAGGTCGTTAAGCTCTGCCGCGAGTGTCTTCAGAAGCAGGATCCGCTGTTCGGAGACACAAACCTGCACCTGCTGCGCGTCCTCAGCATCGCTAGCGAGACGCTGTCCTTCCTGCAGCAGTTCCCCGAGGCGGCCGGACACGCACAGCGTGTGGTGGAGGGATACGCGTGAGTCTGTGTGCTATATCATGCTAGCAACCTGTTAAAACATTCTAGAATGGTCCTAAATCTTGCTAGCAACATGCTAGAACTGTACTAAATCATGCTAGCCACAAGCTAGAACCGTACTAAATCATGCTAGCTACATGCTAGAACTGTACTATATCATGCTAGCAATGTGCTAGAACTGTATTAAATCATGCTAGTCACATGTTAGCAATGTGCCAATTCATGCTAGAAACATGCTATCAATGTAATAAATCATGCTAGCAACATGTTAAGACATGCTAGCAATGTTGTAATTCATGCTAGAGACATGGTAGCAATGTGTTAAATCATAAAAGAAACATGCTAGCAGTGTGTGCTAGTAACATGATAAATCATGTTAGCAAACATGTTGTCATGCTAGCAAAGTGCCATGTCTGTTACGTGTTAAATCGTGTTAAAACATTCTAGCAACTTGATAAAACATGTTAAAAATGTGTTTAAAATAGGCTAGCAAATTGCTAAAACATGGTAGCATCATGTTAAACATGCTTAAAACATTTTATGGACTTAAAATCCATAAAATCTGGAGATTTTGCGTAAAATCTTTAAACTTTTAATAGTTATTTCAAACAATCTGTTGATTTACTGTAAATCTTTTTAATGCTCATCACCTGTGCTCAGTCAGACAATCATTTCCCTGTTCTTGGTCTTAGGAAGCTTTACCATCCCAATAACGCCCAGCTGGGCATGGCCATCATGAGGGCGGGCGTCACGCACTGGCACGCGGGGCTGATCGAGGCCGCTCATGGGCTAATCTGTTGCGCATACGGTATCCTCCTGATCACACATGGAGCTCATCATCCCATCACCAAAGACCTGGAGGTAAAACACCAGCTGCACTGGTGGCTGATGTGTGCCAGATGTGTACCAGATGTGTACCAGATGTGTGCCAGATGTGTACCAGATGTGTACCAGATGTGTGCCAGATGTGTGCCAGATGTGTACCAGATGTTGAATGTTACCGTGGGGAAAGTCAGTGTCCCAGACAGCAACATAGTGTCGGCCAAGATCCGGCCCACGTCTGGGCTGTGTGAAATTCATGTGTACCAGATGTGTATTAGATGTGTGCCAGATGTGTGCCAGATGTGTGCTAGATGTGTATTAGATGTGTGCCAGATGTGTGCCAGATGTGTACCAGATGTGTATTAGATGTGTGCCAGATGTGTGCCAGATGTGTGCTAGATGTGTATTAGATGTGTGCCAGATGTGTGCCAGATGTGTGCTAGTTGTGTATCAGATGTGTGCCAGATGTGTATCAGATGTGTGCCAGATGTGTATCAGATGTGTGCCAGATGTGTATCAGATGTGTGCCAGATGTGTGCCAGATGTGTACCAGATGTGTATCAGATGTGTGCCAGATGTGTATTAGATGTGTGCCAGATATGTGCCAGATGTGTATCAGATGTGTATCAGATGTGTATCAGATGTGTGCCAGATGTGTATCAGATGTGTGCCAGATGTGTATCAGATGTGTGCCAGATGTGTATCAGATGTGTGCCAGATGTGTATCAGATATGTGCCAGATGTGTGCCAGATGTGTATCAGATGTGTGCCAGATGTGTGCCAAAGGTGTGCTAGATGTGTACCAGATGTGTATCAGATGTGTGCCAGATGTGTATTAGATGTGTGCCAGATGTGTGCCAGATGTGTATCAGATGTGTATCAGATGTGTGCCAGATGTGTATCAGATGTGTGCCAGATGTGTGCCAGATGTGTGCCAGATGTGTATCAGATGTGTGCCAGATGTGTGCCAGATGTGTATCAGATGTGTATTAGATGTGTGGCAGATGTGTATCAGATGTGTACCAGATATGTGCCAGATGTGTATCAGATGTGTGCCAGATGTGTGCCAGATTTGTATCAGATGTGTATCAGATGTGTGCCAGATGTGTATCAGATGTGTGCCAGATGTGTGCCAGATTTGTATCAGATGTGTATCAGATGTGTGCCAGATGTGTATCAGATGTGTGCCAGATGTGTATTAGATGTGTGCCAGATGTGTACCAGATGTGTGCCAGATGTGTGCCAGATGTGTATCAGATGTGTGCCAGATGTGTATCAGATGTGTGCCAGATGTGTGCCAGATGTGTATTAGATGTGTGCCAGATGTGTACCAGATGTGTGCCAGATGTGTGCCAAATGTGTACCAGATGTGTGCCAGATGTGTACCAGATGTGTATTAGATGTGGGCCGAATTTGGGCCGACACTATGTTGCTGTCTGGGGTGTTCCTCCTGTAACAGAGTTGAACTTTTGACCTTGATGAGGCCGATATGAATGAAATACTGATGAGGATGATGATGAGGATGATGATGAGGATGACTGTAAGATATAAGTGTCACTTAAATATGTCAGGAAGATATGATGCATATTTTTAAAGGGAAAATGTTACTTCACAACAGACAAATTCTGAATAAAAAAAAGACATTTAAGAAAAATATATACTGTAGACAGTGAAAGCATGACATTTTAATATCAATGAAAGCAAAATGTTGTTACAATTTGACCACAATTCACCATTTTACAGTTTAAAGGGACACTCCACCCAAAAATGAAAATTCTGTCATCATTTACTCACCCTCAAGTTGTTGCAAACCTGTATGAGTTTCTTTCTTCTGCTGAACACAAAGGAAGATATTTTGGAGAACGATTGGAACTTTGGCACCATTGACTTCCATAGTATTTTTTTTTCTACTATGTAAGTCAATGGTGCCAAACAACTGTTTGGTTCCAATCGTTCTTCAAAATATCTTCCTTTGTGTTCAGCAGAAGAAAGAAACTCATACAGGTTTGCAACAACTTGAGGGTGAGTAAATGATGACAGAATTTAAATTTTTGGGTGGAGTGTCCCTTTAAATGTAACGATATTCCAGTGAATGAAAACATTATTTTAAAGGCAAGACTACTAGATATCGCCATTTTCCCAGTTGATTAATCACAGTATATTAAGATATTACATTTTGTAATCTACAGATGCAAATAGATAAAGTGCAATCAAATATTTAATTGTGTTTTTTAGATATTTTCTTTCCTCTTGTCTGATGTTATAGAAGCAAAATAGACCTTAAAACTGAGCCGTGCATGAAAAAACATTGGTTTTGTCTTGCCTTAAAACAACTAAACAGAATTAAATCTAAGTTGAGTAAGTCACACACACAAATGACACTGTTTCCTGAAAATCACTGTGGGCTGAGAAAGATTCGATGTTGGGTTTGTGAGAGTTTGTTTGATTGTGAGCTTGGATGATGTGAAATGTGTGTTTTCAGGCGATGCGCACGCAGACAGAGATGGAGCTTCGTCTGTTTAAGGAGAACGAGTTCGTCTATCAAAACATGAGAGAAGCTGTTCTCTCAAGCAAACCCATGATGAGCGTCGCTGGAGAACAAGTGCAAATCAAAGCCACCTCATAAACCTAATCTAAGCAAGAATATGCTCTCTAATAAAGGCATTTTCAACAGATCACATTGTGGAGTTTTGATTCAATCTAGTCCAGAATATCACCTACATTTGCCATTCCAAACAAACAGTGAGCCGATCAGGAGATTCGCTTGCTGATCCTCTTGTACACGATTCCATCGAAGCTGAGAGTCTGAAAGCACACCACACAGGTTTCATAAAAGCGTCAGTAATGAGGATGATGATGATCAGTGTTGGGTGTAACTCATTACAATTAACTTGAGTTATGTAATCAGATTACTTTTTCAAGTAACTAG
Organism: Tiaroga cobitis; assembly: GCA_030578255.1. Lineage (NCBI taxonomy): Eukaryota > Metazoa > Chordata > Actinopteri > Cypriniformes > Leuciscidae > Tiaroga > Tiaroga cobitis. Next base: position 848,988 of record CM060595.1, read on the forward strand.
TAAAGTAACGCATTACTTTTTCACATTTATTGACTGACAGCTCTTCTGTCTCCATGTTGAGAGAAATAAAGTGAGGAGGTGTGTGTGTGTGTGTGTGTGTAAACATGATGGTTATTTTAGTTCTAGACTAAATGTCAACATGCATTTACTCGTCTCACTCGCACGAAAACATTCAGTATTCCTCAAAATGAATAAAAACAGTAAAATGCAATCTCAGAATTTCAAGCAAAACTTTTATAATGAACTATATTAAATTACACAAATATACTTTATGTATTTAATCTCACTTTATTAACCAATGTCTTTGCTGCTGACCTTCAATGATCTAATTCAACCATACTAATAAGCAAAAATTATTTAAATTAGATTTTGAAATAAGAGTATTTAACTTCTGTCTCCTGTATCCTATTGTTCTTTAATCAAGAATGGGAAAGGTTAGTTTGAGCGGGGCCCTCTACTGTACTCTACTGTACTCTACCTCTACTGTACTCCACCTCTACTGTACTCTACCTCTACTGTACTCTACTGTACTCTACCTCTACTGTACTCTACTGTACTCTACCTCTACTGTACTCTACCTCTACTGTACTCTACTGTACTCTACCTCTACTGTACTCTACCTCTACTGTACTCTACCTCTACTGTACTCTACTGTACTCCACCTCTACTGTACTCTACCTCTACTGTACTCTACCTCTACTGTACTCTACTGTACTCTACCTCTACTGTACTCTACCTTTACTGTACTCTACTGTACTCTACCTCTACTGTACTCTACCTCTACTGTACTCTACCTCTACTGTACTCTACTGTACTCTACCTCTACTGTACTCTACCTCTACTGTACTCTACCTCTACTGTACTCTACTGTACTCTACCTCTACTGTACTCTACCTCTACTGTACTCTACCTCTACTGTACTCTACCTCTACTGTACTCTACTGTACTCTACCTCTACTGTACTCTACTGTACTCTACCTCTACTGTACTCTACCTCTACTGTACTCTACCTCTACTGTACTCTACCTCTACTGTACTCTACCTTTACTGTACTCTACTGTACTCTACCTCTACTGTACTCTACCTCTACTGTACTCTACCTCTACTGTACTCTACTGTACTCTACCTCTACTGTACTCTACCTCTACTGTACTCTACTGTACTCTACCTCTACTGTACTCTACCTCTACTGTACTCTACCTCTACTGTACTCTACCTCTACTGTACTCTACTGTACTCTACCTCTACTGTACTCTACTGTACTCTACCTCTACTGTACTCTACCTCTACTGTACTCTACCTCTACTGTACTCTACTGTACTCTACCTCTACTGTACTCTACCTCTACTGTACTCTACCTCTACTGTACTCTACTGTACTCCACCTCTACTGTACTCTACCTCTACTGTACTCTACCTCTACTGTACTCTACTGTACTCTACCTCTACTGTACTCTACCTTTACTGTACTCTACTGTACTCTACCTCTACTGTACTCTACCTCTACTGTACTCTACCTCTACTGTACTCTACTGTACTCTACCTCTACTGTACTCCACCTCTACTGTACTCTACCTCTACTGTACTCTACTGTACTCTACCTCTACTGTACTCTACTGTACTCTACCTCTACTGTACTCTACCTCTACTGTACTCTACTGTACTCTACCTCTACTGTACTCTACCTCTACTGTACTCTACCTCTACTGTACTCTACTGTACTCCACCTCTACTGTACTCTACCTCTACTGTACTCTACCTCTACTGTACTCTACTGTACTCTACCTCTACTGTACTCTACCTTTACTGTACTCTACTGTACTCTACCTCTACTGTACTCTACCTCTACTGTACTCTACCTCTACTGTACTCTACTGTACTCTACCTCTACTGTACTCTACCTCTACTGTACTCCACCTCTACTGTACTCCACCTCTACTGTACTCTACTGTACTCTACCTCTACTGTACTCTACTGTACTCTATCTCTACTGTACTCTACCTCTACTGTACTCCACCTCTACTGTACTCTACTGTACTCTACCTCTACTGTACTCTACTGTACTCTATCTCTACTGTATTCTACCTCTACTGTACTCCACTGTAGTCTATCTCTACTGTACTCTACTGTACTCCACCTCTACTGTGCTCTACTGTACTCCACCTCTACTGTACTCTACTGTACTCTACCTCTACTGTACTCTACCTCTACTGTACTCTACTGTACTCCACCTCTACTGTACTCTACCTCTACTGTACTCTACTGTACTCTACCTCTACTGTACTCTACCTTTACTGTACTCTACTGTACTCTACCTCTACTGTACTCTACCTCTACTGTACTCTACCTCTACTGTACTCTACTGTACTCTACCTCTACTGTACTCTACCTCTACTGTACTCCACCTCTACTGTACTCCACCTCTACTGTACTCTACTGTACTCTACCTCTACTGTACTCTACTGTACTCTATCTCTACTGTACTCTACCTCTACTGTACTCCACCTCTACTGTACTCTACTGTACTCTACCTCTACTGTACTCTACTGTACTCTATCTCTACTGTATTCTACCTCTACTGTACTCCACTGTAGTCTATCTCTACTGTACTCTACTGTACTCCACCTCTACTGTGCTCTACTGTACTCCACCTCTACTGTACTCTACTGTACTCTACCTCTACTGTACTCTACCTCTACTGTACTCTACCTCTACTCTACTCTACCTCTACTGTACTCTACTGTACTCCACCTCTACTGTACTCTACTGTACTCCACCTCTACTGTACTCTACCTCTACTCTACCTCTACTGTACTCTACTGTACTCCACCTCTACTGTACTCTACCTCTACTCTACTCTACCTCTACTGTACTCTACTGTACTCCACCTCTACTGTACTCTACTGTACTCCACCTCTACTGTACTCTACCTCTACTCTACTCTACCTCTACTGTACTCTACTGTACTCTACCTCTACTGTACTCTACTGTACTCTATCTCTACTGTACTCTACTGTACTCTACCTCTACTGCACTCTACCTCTACTGTACTCTACCTCTACTGTACTCTACCTCTACTCTACTCTACTGTACTCTATCTCTACTGTACTCTACCTCTACTGCACTCTACTGTACTCTATCTCTACTGTACTCTACTGTACTCTACCTCTACTGCACTCTACTGTACTCTACCTCTACTGTACTCTACCTCTACTGTACTCTACCTCTACTGTACTCCACTGTACTCTACCTCTACTGTACTCCACTGTACTCTACCTCTACTGTACTCTACTGTACTCTACCTCTACTGTACTCTACTGTACTCTATCTCTACTGTATTCTACCTCTACTGTACTCCACTGTAGTCTATCTCTACTGTACTCTACTGTACTCCACCTCTACTGTGCTCTACTGTACTCCACCTCTACTGTACTCTACTGTACTCTACCTCTACTGTACTCTACCTCTACTGTACTCTACCTCTACTGTACTCTACCTCTACTGTACTCTACTGTACTCTACCTCTACTCTACTCTACCTCTACTGTACTCTACTGTACTCCACCTCTACTGTACTCTACTGTACTCCACCTCTACTGTACTCTACCTCTACTCTACTCTACCTCTACTGTACTCTACTGTACTCTACCTCTACTGTACTCTACTGTACTCCACCTCTACTGTACTCTACTGTAGTCTACCTCTACTCTACCTCTACTGTACTCTACTGTACTCTACCTCTACTGTACTCTACTGTACTCTATCTCTACTGTACTCTACTGTACTCTACCTCTACTGCGCTCTACTGTACTCTACCTCTACTGTACTCTACTGTACTCTACCTCTACTGTACTCTACCTCTACTCTACTCTACTGTACTCTATCTCTACTGTACTCTACTGTACTCTACCTCTACTGCACTCTACTGTACTCTATCTCTACTGTACTCTACTGTACTCTATCTCTACTGTACTCTACCTCTACTGCACTCTACTGTACTCTACCTCTACTGTACTCTACTGTACTCTACCTCTACTGTACTCTACCTCTACTGTACTCTACTGTACTCCACCTCTACTGTACTCTACTGTACTCTACCTCTACTGTACTCTACTGTACTCTACCTCTACCGTACTCTACCTCTACTGTACTCTACCTCTACTGTACTCTACTGTACTCTACCTCTACTGTACTCTACTGTACTCTACCTCTACTGTACTCTACCTCTACTGTACTCTACTGTTCTCTACGTCTACTGTACTACACCTCTACTGTACTCTACCTCTACTGTACTATACTGTACTCTACCTCTACTGTACTCTACCTCTACTGTACTACACCTCTACTGTACTCTACTGTACTCTACCTCTACTGTACTCTACCTCTACTGTACTCTACTGTACTCTACCTCTACTGTACTCTACCTCTACTGTACTCTACTGTACTCTACCTCTACCGTACTCTACCTCTACTGTACTCTACATCTACTGTACTCTACCTCTACTGTACTCTACTGTTCTCTACGTCTACTGTGCTCTACTGTACTCTACCTCTACTGTTCTCTACTGTACTCTACCTCTACTGTACTACACCTCTACTGTACTCTACTGTACTCTACCTCTACTGTACTCTACCTCTACTGTACTCTACTGTACTCTACCTCTACTGTACTCTACTGTACTCTACCTCTACCGTACTCTACCTCTACTGTACTCTACCTCTACTGTACTCTACCTCTACTGTACTCTACCTCTACTGTACTCTACTGTACTCTACCTCTACTGTACTCTACTGTTCTCTACGTCTACTGTGCTCTACTGTACTCTACCTCTACTGTTCTCTACTGTACTCTACCTCTACTGTACTACACCTCTACTGTACTCTACTGTACTCTACCTCTACTGTACTCTACCTCTACCGTACTCTACCTCTACTGTACTCTACTGTACTCTACCTCTACTGTACTCCACCTCTACTGTACTCTACTGTACTCTACCTCTACTGTACTCTACTGTACTCTACCTCTACTGTACTCTACCTCTACTGTACTCTACTGTACTCTACCTCTACTGTACTCTACTGTACACTACCTCTACTGTACTCTACCTCTACTGTACTCTACCTCTACTGTACTCTACTGTACTCTACCTCTACTGTACTCTACTGTACACTACCTCTACTGTACTCTACCTCTACTGTGCTCTACTGTACACTACCTCTACTGTACTCTACTGTACACTACCTTTAATGTACTCTACCTCTACTGTACTCTACTGTACAGGAGTAAATATGCATTTCCTTTAGTCAGAGGATTATTCATGTAACTTTTGCCAAAATAGATTTTTTTGATGTTATTAAAAAACAAACAAGCAAACCCAGCCCAGGTGAGAAAAACACAAAAGTAATGTGACGCATTACTTTTCATAAAAAGTAACTAAAGTAACCAAGTAAGGCAATATTGTAATGCATTACTTTTAAAAGTAACTTTCCCCAACACTGATGATGATGATGAGTCTGCACTTACGTTACTGATAGTGTCTCCGTCCAGCTCGGTCACGGACTCGATCCCCTTCACGAACACCGTCAGCTTATTCCCATCCATGTGAACCACCGTCTGACACACACACACACATACACACACACACACACACAAACACACAACAGCAGATCTGTAACATCTCATCAATCACACAAAACTTAACGTCATCAACCATGACAAAAATATGATTAAATCTACTCAATTAATCAATCTACTCATGTTTCAAGCCAAAATTATGAATCAATCTATTCGTTGAACAATCTACTCATATTACGCTCCAAAAATATCAATCTACTCATATTTCACCCCCCAAAAAATGATCATTTCACTGGATTAATCAATCTACTCATATTTCACTCCAAAAATAGTAATCAATCTACTCATATTTCACTCCAAATATATTAATCAATCTACTCATATTTCACTCCAAATATATTAATCAATCTACTCATATTTCACTCCAAATATATTAATCAATCTACTCACATTTCGCTCCAAAAATATTAATGAATCTACTCGAATAATCAATCTACTCATATTTCACTCCAAAAATATAAATCAATCCATTTAATTAATTAATATAGTCATATTTAACTCCAAACATATAAATCTTCTCTATTTATTCACATTTTGGTCCAAAATATAATAATAATGATCATTTGTATGAATAATATTGTTTTATTCCGCAATGACGCATTAGATTGATCAAAAGTGGCAGTAAAGACATTTATAATAAATATTTATAATATTTCAGATGAATGTGGGTTAAGCCGCATGAACACACTCCGCGGGTCTCACACACTCAGTCCCAGACTCACCCATGCTTGAGCTGTTTTAACCCCTTAAGCCCTGAGGCCATTTTTACAGTTGTTTTGTCTGAGAGACACACATAAAAGTAAAGACTCATAACTCCAAAACTATAACAAGGAGAGTCAAAAGGGAGGTATCATTTGATAGAAAACTTTTCAAATTTTTGGAAAATATAACATTTGGACATTCTCCTGCTGAGAAACTGCTGATAAAAGACAAAAAAAATTATAATTTTTATTATGATTTTTCATATCTTTCTTGTTTGACATGTAATAACTCTGGAAGGAAATACGGTAGCAAAAATATTCTTTTTTGGTGAAGTCCCTATACATGTGACCTGCATCTGGATAAAATTTTGTGGTGATTGCATAAAGTACTCAAAAGTTACAGCATTCTGAACAAAGGTAGCCTTTTTGTTTAGTCCTCACACATTTGGAATGCAATACAAAATTGTTGTTTTCTGAGTGACACACACAAAACTAACCCCAGCACTAACTCCAAAACTATAGCAAGGAGAGTCAAAAGGTTGGTATCGTTTGATAGAACACTTTTCAAATTTTTTGAAAATATAAATTACATTACATTTGGACATTTTCCTGCCGAGAAACTGCTGATAAAAGACAAAAAATGTATATATTTTTTATTATGATTTTGCATATCTTTCTTATTTGACATATAATAACTCAGGAAGGAAATAAGGTAGGAAGAAAATTCTTTTTTGGTGAAGTCCCACTATATGTGAGCTGCATCTGGATAAAATTGTGTGGTGATTGGATAAAGGAAACAAAAGTTACAGCATTTGGAACCAAGACAGGCTTATTTTCCAAGTCTGGACGCCCCCTATTGGGCATTTTTAAAATTGTTCCTCCATGGAGAATATCTTGTCACAAACGCATTAGATTATGTTCATTTTGGGCTCATTTTAATTGTTATAATATACTGTAAAAAATGATGTGCCATTTTCAACAATCTGTGAATGTTTCATGAGCTGTATGATGTTTTTGACACATTGCAGTACATAAGTATTTATAGATTATGAAAAAAAGACATTCTTTTTATCAGCAAATAACTCAGCAATACTTAGGAGTTTTTCAAATTGGCTACATTCACTGTAAAGTTCAGACTCTAAGCTTTCAAATGACACATACTTTGTGTTAATCAAGGCAATATTTTTGAAAAAAATGATAATTAATATTTTCGCAGCTTGGTGGCGCCCACGGGTGGTACACTCCGTTTTAGAGGGACTACTCAGCTCTCGTTCAGAGTTTATCGAAGTGGTTAGATGCTTTAAAAAGCTGAGATTCTAAGCATTACGATGATATATATTTTGTGTTATTCCACGTTTGAAAAAAAGCACGGATAGCTCCGGGAACATTGGAAAACACATTGCATCCCGGAAAGATATGAGAGATGTTTTTTAGAAAAGTATGCATCACTTCGTGAGGTATATCTCGCGATCAACGCAATGGATTATGTTCTTTTTGGGCTCTTTGTAATCGTGAGAATCTGCTGTCAATAAAGATGTTCGATTTTTCACAATCCGTGCATGTTTCATGGAGTTATGAGCTGAAACGTCACATCAAGACAACATAGCATCACTGCTACTGCTACTTCATTGGTGCGCATAGGGCAACTTCATGTGTTAGAAGTCCATGAGGAATATCCTTAGATCTGAGTGATGGATTATGGTGAGTTTGGACTCTTTTTAATCCTTACAATCTGCTGTAAATAATGATGTGCCATTGTCCATTTATGCATACTGCATTGAGTTGTGAGTGAAAACGAATCGGTTACCTAACGTAACCTCGGTTCTCTCTAGAAGAGGGAACGAGTATTGCGTAAGCTAGCTTACGCTACGGGAAAGATTCATCTTTGCTGAGATATTGAAGCCAAAAAAATATTTCATAATTTGTATCCATACACAACGCAGTTCCTCTGCGGCAGACCTAGAGCGGGCTAGCTAGCAGCTCATTGGTTCGCTCAGAGAGAACTGCTTAAGCCTATGGGAGAGCGGGGCTGAACCCGCTTCCAATGAGAGGCGCCCGCGCGCTCATTGCGTCATGGCCCGCCAGAATGGGCGTGGCCATGGTGTATATAATGGCGCTTTTCCACTACACAGTACCAGCTCGCCTCGGCTCGGCTCGGCTCGGCTCGACTCGCCTTTGTTTGCTTTTCCACTGTGTAAAAGTTGTACCTGTACCTGCTTTCGGGTACTTTTTTTCGTACCACCTCCGGCGAGGTTCTAAGCGAGCTAAGGCGATACTAAAATGTGACGTGAAAACAATGCCGACTGCTGATTGGTCACAGAGAATCTGCGTCATCATTGCACGCGCCAGATGGAGTATCCAGAATAAATAACCCCGCCATTTTTAAATGGTTTGGCCAGAGTTACTAAACTTACTACTATTATTATGGCAACTCGGAAGAATACGCCGTGGTCAAACGAGGAGGTGCAGACATTCCTTTGTTTGGTTGCCGAAGAGAGGATCCAGCGAGAGCTTGATGGGGCAACGAGGAACGAAAGGCGTCGCTATGACGACCGGGTACTATTTGTGGCGGTACTTTCTGCAATGGAAAACGGAGCGAAAAGCGAGCCGAGGCGAGGCGAGCCAAGGCGAGTCGAGTCGAGTCGAGCTGGTACTGGTAATGGAAAAGCGCCATAACAGTCTCTCCCAGGCTTATATGTTGATTTATTTCAGCGTGAAGCGAAACGCTAGTAGCGCAAGCACGGCCGGGAACGCAATACTCGTTCCCTCTTCTAGAGAGAACCGAGGTTACGTTAGGTAACCGATTCGTTCTCTTACGAGAGGTTCTCTCGTATTGCGTAAGCTAGCTTACGCTACGGGAACACCTGGTCAACGCCGTGCGCGCTATGAATCCACTCATGAATCCCAGGGATCTACCGGGGGATTTTTAACGTGGAGTGAATGTATTATGAGGCCGGCAGAGCGGGCACATGAAGTGTACACATAAGCATGTATGGGGCCAGCAGAGCGGGCACATGAAGTGTATAAGCATTTAAGGAGAGCACAAGGGGCGAACCGGTTGTGAGGGACTCCCAGTAATGCAGCTTTAGAGAGCTGGTCGTTAGACAGCTAGTAATTTTGCCTGCAAGGCGGGGACTTCCAAGTTGTAAAATCTGACAAAAGTGGACGGGGAGGCCCCTCCCGCGGCCACACAAATGTCATGAATGGAAATTCCACAGGACCATGCCCACGATGAGGCCATGCCTCTAGTGGAGTGCGCCCTGATGCCCAGAGGGCAGGGCAGGCATTTAGATGCGTAAGCAGAGGCAATAGCGTCCACTATCCATCTAGACAGTGTCTGTTTAGAGGCGGCCAGACCTCTGGTGCGCCCCCCAAACGACACGAAAAGCTGCTCAGCGCGTCTGAACGCAGCAGCGCGCGTAGTGTACAATCTCAGAGCCCGCACCGGGCAGAGGAGATTGGCGTCGCGCTCACTATCGGATGAAGGCAGAGCCGATAGGGAAATAATCTGAGCCCTGAACAGGGTACCAATCGCTTTCGGGACATAGCCATGCCTAGGTTTGAGAATGACACAGAATCATTCGGACCAAACTCAAGACACGCGGCGCAGGGATGAGAGCGCGTGAAGATCCCCTACGCGTTTTACTGAGGACAGAGCCGTCAGGAAAACGGTTTTGAGCGAGAGGTATTTTAGGTCCACAGACTCGAGCGGTTCGAACGGGGGTGCTTTCATAGCTTCGAGGTCCCAAATAGGAACCGACGGGGGCCGCGGAGGGTTCATCCTCTTAGCTCCCCTGAGGAAGCGGATGACTAACTCGTCTTTGCCCAGGGACTGAGTGCGTCGGGGTTCAGCGAACGCCGCGACGGCTGCCACATAAACCTTGAGAGTGGAGGGGGACCTGCCCTTGTCCAGCATCTCTTGAAGGAAAACAAGCAAAGACGGCACATCGCACGACCGTGGGTCCAGCTGTTTGTCGGTGCACCATTTTGAGAACACAGACCATTTAGACGCATAGAGCCTTCTCGTGGAAGGAGCTCTAGCCTGTATGATAGTGTTTCTTACTCCCTCTGGCAAATCGACGAATAGTCGTTGATCACCCATGCATGTAGCGCCCAGCGCCGTGGATGGGGGTGCCAGATCGTGCCGCGAGCTTGAGAGAGGAGATCTGCTCTGACTGGGATGGGCCACGGGCTGTCTGTGACAGCTGCGTGAGCTCCGGAACCCAATTCTGACTCTCCCAATGCGGGGCTATGAGGAGCACCGAGTGGCGTGTGTCCCTGATCCTCTGAATTACCTGTGGTAACAGAGCGATCGGAGGGAATGCATAGAGCGGGCGGCGAGGCCATTCCTGGGCTAGCGCGTCCTCGCTCCTCGAAAAATATATTGGGCAGTGAGCGTTCTCTTCTGACGCGAAGAGGTCTACTTCTGCTCTGCCGAATAGCCGCCACAGTGATTGGACCGTTTGTGCGTTCAGGGACCATTCTCCTGTGGAGATGAGGTTCCTGGACAGTATGTCTGGACCGTCGTTCAGATGGCCCGGCACATGCGTCGCTCTGAGCGAGAGCAGGCGGCTCTGAGACCAAACTAGAATGCGGTGTGTCAGTAGACAGAGGTTTCTGGATCTGACACCGCCCTGACGGTTGAGATAGGAGACCACAGCCATGTTGTCCGAACGGATCAGGACGTGGTGTCCCCGAATGAGCGGGAGAAAGCGCGAGAGCGCGTTCTCGACCGCAAGCATTTCCAGACAGTTTATGTGTAAGGGACTTTCCTGAGTCGACCAATGGCCGAAGGCCGGTGAGCCCTCGCAGACTGCACCCCAACCCGTGTTGGATGCATCTGTCGAGATGACTTTTCGGCAGGAAAAGGTCCCCATCGTGACGCCCTGGCGAAACCATTCTGCTACTGTCCATGGCTGCAGCGCCGTGAGACATGTCTGCGTAACCCTGATCAGCTGGCGGCCCGTGTTCCACGCGCGGTGGGGTACACGGCTGTTTAACCAGAGCTGAAGCGGGCGCGTGTGCAGAAGGCCCAGCTGAAGTACAGCGGAGGCTGAGGCCATGTAACCCAGCATCCTCTGAAAAGTTTTCAGAGGTGTGCGGGTGCCCATCTGAAACGAGGCGGCTAGACGCTGAACACTGCGCGCGCGCTGTGTAGACAGGCGGGCCGTCATCGTGACCGAGTTCAAATCTATTCCTAGGAAGGAAATCGATTGACTGGGAAGAAGGGAGCTCTTTGTCCAGTTGACAGAGAGGCCCAGCGTTTCCAGATGGTTGAGGAGAACTGCGCGGTGCGACAGAAGCTCCGTCTGTGATTGGGCCAAAATCAGCCAGTCGTCCAGATAATTCAATATGCGCAGCCCCTGGCTTCGCAGGGGGGCGAGCGCCGTATCCATGCACTTCGTGAATGTACGGGGCGCCAGAGATAAGCCGAACGGGAGAACGGCGTATTGATAAACAAGACCCTCGAAGGCGAAACGTAAGCTAGGTGGCGCCTGCTGGTGGTACACTCAGTTTTAGAGGGATTACTCAGCATTCGTAAGGAGTTGATCAAATTGATTAGATGCATTAAAAAGCTGAGATTCTAAGCTATAAAATGATATTTTGTGTTGTTCCATTCAGTGGTTGCTTAGTAATTTGATTGTGAAATTTTTGCATGGGGTGGTGTCCCACGGGTGGGACGCTTAGGGTTTATTAACTGAAAACAACTTTATTCAAATATGTCATTGTTTTGTCTCACGATGCACACCAGTAATGTTTTATTTTTTTTATTTTCTAAGGCAGTGTTTCCCAACCCTGCTCATTGAGGCACACCAACAGTGCACATTTTGGATGTCTCCCTTTTCTGACCCATATATTTCTGGTCTTGGAGTCTCTTCTAACGAGCTGATGAGTTGATTCAGGTGTGATCGATTAGGAAGAGTTGGAAAATGTGTAGTGTTGGTGTGCCTCCAGGAACAGGGTTGGGAAACACTGTTCTAAGGCACATTTATAAAAGCTTAAATATGAAATGAACTTAGGCCTAATCCTGGCTTAATCTAAGCCCTGTCTGTGGAACCAGGCCGTGATGTTTCGGTCCCACTTTATCCTAAGTGCCTTTAACTACTACTAGTACTAACTGTACTTTGAAATTAATAATTTGATTCAATGGACTTATTGTGTACATGCACATGTTTACATTGTTCTTGTAATTATTGTACAGCTGTAATTAATGTATGTAATTACATTTGTAATGACACTGACTCTTCCCTTACACCTCACCTGTGCATAACCTCACCGTATCACTCCTCACCAGCACCAAACTTGTTTTATGTGTGTGTACAGATGTGTGTGTGTGTACAGATGTGACATAATGACGCAAAGACATGCTCGAGTTTACCGTGGAAATCCACCAGAACCACTGGAGTTAAAAACATTACTACAAGCCATTCTCAGAAACAAAGGTACGACAGCTGTCACTGGGGCTGTACCTTTTCAAAGGGTACACTTTAGTACCTAAAGAGTGTGTATTGGTACCTGAATGGTACATACAGTATTAGCACCTAAAAGGGATAAAAGGCTGAGAGTGTTTTGTGTACCGCTGTGAATCGTGCTACGGCAAGCAGAGATCTTGAACACTGGCTGGTTATGTACTTGCTCAACAATTTATTTTGCATCATCTTTAGCCCAAAAAAGCTCGGGACTGCAGCTTTACAGCCACTTAATGTAAAGTGTGAGCGATGTTTCTTGTTCTGTGGATCTGGTGCTTCCTTGACTGACCGTATCCTTCTCTCCAGTGAAGGTCTCGAGCTCGCACTCCTCTCCCGCAGTGAACGAGTACAGGATCACTTTCGTCCCGGCCGTCACCGTCACCCTGAAGTCCTTCCCGTCCTGATGGATCTCTGAGATGCTCTTCACATCTCTGCCTTTCCGGATCTCCTCCTCCGGCAGTCCTGCGACACGAGACCGAACTCATCAAGCCCAGGTCAAGCGCACGATAACAGGGATCACATTCTCATGACAGTCTTACCAATGGCCTTCATGAAAGCCTCAAAGTTCTCGTGTGACTCCAGCTGATATTTCCCACTGAACGCCATCAGAAGCTGCAGACATTTACATTACATTACATTACATTACAGTTATTAATTTAGCAGACGCTTTCACCCAAAGCGACTTACAAATGAGGAGAGCAATAGAAGCAGTGAAACTAACGGACTAAACTAGACTAGTATAGAAATAAAAGAGAAGAGAAAACATCAGGAACTCTCAGAAATAATGTTTTCATGGGATCGTCAGTAAAACACTCTCTTCGTTAGCTCGTCTCGTGTGAGGATGACGAAGCTTTAATTATTTGATGATTAAGCTTGATCTTTCATTCCAGTCATCAGAAAAACATTTACAGTCAAACCAAACATTATTCAGACACCAGATATAATTTGATATATTTCCACTAGTGTGTGCAGGACACTATAGTTCATGTATGTGAGTGAGGAGAGCAAAATAAAGTAGTAAACCTATGATATGACATATTACACCCAAATATTCTTCAGTAACATTTATAAACATTCGGGACCAGAAATGATTCCTCCACTTTGAGCTGATGATGTTTTGCTGAAGTGTGTTTTCTGTAATTGCTAATGCTCTTTTTACACACACACTGAACAACATGAAGCATTGCTTGGTCACTGGTTGAGCTAAACTGGTATTATCTAATTGTGTAGTTAAATTTAACAGCTGACAGATATTCAACATAATTCATGTGTGAGAGTCTAACAGAAGGACGGACAAAACCAGTCAAATATCCACTGAGTTCTGCTCATATTTTATCACTATTTTCTAAACTATAGCGAATAAACTGTGATACTGTGAGAGATGTTGGAGTCTGAATTAATGTTGCTTTGACTGTATATTTCAACTTCAGCACTCAAAATGAAAATCTGTTTTTATCAGGCTAACATACAAGAACATTTCACTAACATTCCCCTTAATTTATGATAATGTTATTTCTGAATGTTTTCTGAACGCTGTGAGACAGTAAGGTGTAAACCCCGCTGGACTTACCGCTGATATTTCCTGCGATCAGGTCGAGAGGATCCGCAGAAATGCTGAGTTTCCAGAGGGTTTCTCACACCACTCTAAACATATCAATGCACAATATGATTATATAAAGACAGATTATGATTAAGCTTCAGTGTGGAATAAATGTCCAAAGGTTACTGTGAAATAAAGACATTCACACAACTTTGATTGAACGCTGTGAACTTTTGATTAAGCTGTTCTAAGAGTTTCAGACAACAATGATCTCCAATAAATAAACAGAAAACAGAACACAGCAGAAACTGTATAAATTATCACTGCACTGGTTTGATATTATTGTACATTACCTCTCTTACAAGTTTTTGTTTAAATTCATTTGAAAAGAATATACGTCATCAATATGCACTAAATTAACTATGTAGCCTATATATTTTTTTTTCCTAGCCAACAACAGTGTGTTCATTTAAATGATTGATTGATTGATTGTTTGATTGATTGATGGATTAATTTTGAACAGACTCTTACAAATAAAGGTTTCAAAAGTTTTTTTTTTTTTTTTAAATAACCATTTTTTCTTAGTATGAAGAACATTTTAATATTATATGCAATGGGAAATTTCCATGGATTTAAAAGGATCTTCATAAAACCATCAATGACAATAATGACCTTTGAGAAAGAGTAGTCAAGGTTTGAAGGATTATGTCTAAGCAGAAACTGTCTTTCAAAAATAAACCCAACTCAAATAAAAGATAAAGTGTGACAACTAGCCCCGGTCTCCCCTACTATACAAGCTAAACTGATGAGCTTTTAACATTGTCTCATTAATGAAATCCCTTTTTTGATTAAGCACTTTCCTGTCATTTCAAAGTCAAAAATATGACCATGAAAATTGGCTGAACCGAATTTAATAATTACATTATTATATTATATATTATGTCTCAGCAGAGATCTGAATCACTTCCCCGTAAACATTCACCTGTCATTCATTGTTTAATAGTGGGATTCGTTGCGATTGTTTTATATTTATTGAGGTATGCTCGTATTCCGTTCAAGCTAAATAAAAAACGTTCTACTGTAATCACAAACTAAAATAAAAATGTGATTGGTTTATTCTCCTAGGCGCTGTGTACAGGAACACGAATCACGTGACAGTGACGTCACCGTGCTGCTTTTCACAACATAATTTACACCCAAAAAAGGACGCCGATGACTTTAACAATAATTATCTCGAATATATACGGTAAAACGCAAAAGTAGTAAGGATTATTGTTATTATTTAGACTAATTGCGTCCGATTCACCAAGTCCCGCCCGACGTCGATACCGAGGTTGCCAGATCCGCGGAACAAATATAATACATATTTTATAGTCACTTTTATTCGTTACAACTTCAACTTTAAAATCACTAGGCCTATATAGTAGTAATCTTAAAATATAATTTGTACTCTTTGTAAAATGCAGTTTCATCCTTCACAAAACACATAATCTACCACAGTATTATCATTGATATAGAATTTAAAATGATTAAAGTAATACAATACAAAAAAATCGTTCAAATACATTTAGCTTAACTTTAGGCAAATCCCACAGGAAACCCACAGACTTGGCAACCCTGACTGAAGAGCTGCAGTAAAACAGAGTTACAGGGAAAGTGACTGTAGACTCGAACACCTCAGTCGGTCAGTCAGGTATTGATTATGAACTTATAATGCTTCAGTGTGTGACGAATCGCTTTTCGATGAAAACGCATGCTAACTGCTAAATGCATAAATCATGTAAATGAATACGAGCATGAATGTAAAGTCAGGAGTAAAAACAAACTGGAAACCGCTGCATTAACAGAAAAACAAGGATTAATTATGTCGCACACCTGAAGTTTGATCTTCACATGAGAACTTATCAAATCATGGATTGATTTCTGCTTGTTTGGTTGTTTTTACTGAGTAAAGCTTCTAATTACAGGAATATAATATACAATCGTAGACATTTCTGTATCTTAATACTTGATAACACAACATAAGAGTATGAATAGAAAGACCAGGGTTGTTATAGTTAACTAAAAACATTTTTGTTACTTGACTAAACATTAACTGATATAAAATATATTTTATTCAAGCTAGTTGCAAAGGAAACATTTGAAAATAAAATTAATAACATCTATATACTTACCAGAATGACAAAACTTTAATAAAACTTTAAACGAAAACAGAAAAGATTTAAACTTTTA
>CM060595.1:868063-900563 GCA_030578255.1 Tiaroga cobitis
ATCTCGCAATTCTGACTTTTTTCTCGAATTCTGACTTTTTTCCGGAAATCTGAGTTTAAATCTGGCAATTCTGACTTTTTTCAGTAATTCTGAGTTTAAAGGAGCTGTATGTAAGAAATGTATTTCAATTAATCATAAAAAGGCCCTGATATGTCACTAGACATTAAGAAATCATGTTTATTTCAAATACTTATATCACTGACAACAGTAGTATGGCTAGGGTATTGTCATTTAAAAAGTGGACTTGCAGCCCTCAACTGATGTTGATGTTGTCATGTTGTGTTTTGGTCTGATGCGCCACCCTCCACCTATCCACCAATCACGAAGTCAGTAGTGTTTCGGGATCCGGGTTGCCAGCTTTGCTCTAATCTACCCTAACTGTAGTCGGATAAAGATGTCTAACGTTACTAAATCAAAAAGACCTCGTTATGATTCAGAAATTCGTCGTGACAAAGTCAGAAATAAAACCAGAGTTTGCATTGGAGATGCTTTTGAAAGATGGAGACGGCTGAAAACGGAGAAGTATTTGAACACAGACGCCAACGTTGCTAATTTTCTCCTGGACAGGTAAGATTCATCAATGCTTGGCTAACTTGTACTTGATGTCAATGGACATTTCATATATTCATGACAGTCGAACAAAGTTATGCATGTTCGTGCAAAGTAACGTAACGTAAGCTCACATGGACGTATGCTAACATTAGCAATGTATTATAGGAGCCAGTTTCTCTGTCCTTATGCTGAGACGCAGAGGAAAACAACATTAGCACTCCCATTATGGCAATTTGAAGCGTAATTGAGACAGAAGCCTAACTTTACCTCAGAAAAAATGATTCGTCATTCGTTCTTCGCGTATATCGTGGACTAAGTTACACATGCTGCAAGTTGACCTGTATGAACATTGCTAATCAAGTTTAGTTACTCTAACAATATTTTATGATGAAACTGAAAACAACCCTGTGATAGCCATTGGTGATATTGAATTTGTCCGGCGTTATAATTGCTGTGGTAAATGTTTTGGTTATTTGTTAGCCCGCTTATGACAAAAACTTTAGCACTTGTAAATCGATTTTTTTTTTTTCGCCTTTAAAAATTTTTTAAAAAGTTTTATTTTGTGGTTATATGTTTTTTGTTTTGTTTTACTATTATACATTTATTTTTCCACAGACTTTTTTTTAAATTGTAGGCCTAATTGTATTTATATGTTCAAAATAACGAAATAAAATCAAATTAAATATCAAATCAAAAACGCTTATCTCTTCAGCTATTATGGCCCCAGCACCTGAACACCTCAACACACCAAAAACTTACTGTGTACGTCTCGTCTTCAGCCTACGTTTCTGCTGAATCCTGCAGCTAATCTGGCAACCTCGAGTCAGGGGGGAGGGGGAGGGGATACAGCACTCTATGGTATTTTTAAAGTGATTGCAGTACCAGTTTTGGCCACAATCCTACATACGGCTCCTTTAAATCTCGCAATTCTGACTTTTTTTCCGGAATTCTGACTTTAAATCTCACAATTCTGACTTTTTTCAGTAATTCTGACTTTAAATCTTGCAATTCTGACTTTTTTCAGTAATTCTGACTTTAAATCTCACAATTCTGACTTTTTTCAGTAATTCTGACTTTAAATCTTGCAATTCTGACTTTTTTCAGTAATTCTGACTTTAAATCTTGCAATTCTGACTTTTTTCAGTAATTCTGACTTTAAATCTTGCAATTCTGACTTTTTTCCGGAATTCTGACTTTAAATCTCGCAATTCTGACTTTTTTCCGGAATTCTGAGTTTAAATCTCGCAATTCTTTTTCCAAAATTCAGAATTCAACGCAATAAGACTCAGAATCAACTATTCCAGACAGCAAAATAGTGTCGGCCCAGGTCCGGCCCACATCCGCTACACATGGATTCCTCACTGCCCAGATGTGGGCCGGATCTGGGCCGACACTATGGCTATGTGGGCCCGTCTCGTGTCCTGCGATGGAGATTCAGAGCTGATGTTTTTCAGGAACGTCCGGCGACACGGGCGGCTCGGCCATCAGAAGCGTGCTGGGTCTCAGTGAAGTGGACATCGTGGTGGTGTTTCCCCGTGGACGGGTCACCAGAGTCCAGGAGCTCCAGATGACCACCAGCGCCGCAGACAACGTCCATGTGTTCGCAGGTAAGCGGGAAACGCTACTCTAAAAACGAAAACAGTTTTTGGGATATCAACTTCAAATTTGGGACACAACTAGGTTACACATATGGCTTCTATCCAGAAATGATCCATTAAATGTATCAAAAGTAATGTTACAAAAAGATTCTATTTCAAATAAATGCTGTTCTTTTCAACTTTATATTCATCAAAGAATCCTGAAAAATAAAATGTATGACGGTTTTCACAGAAATATGTGTTTTTTAACACTGATAATAACCATAAATGTGTCTTGAGCATCAGATCCTCATATTAGAGTGATTTGTGAAGGATCATGTGACACTGAAGACTGGAGTAATGATGCTGAAAATTCAGCTTTGATCACAGGAATAAATTACACTTTACTGTATATTCACATAGAAAACAGCTGATTTACACTGGAGTAATATTACACTGTTTTTACTGTATTTTTTATCAAACAAATGTGTGTGTGTGTGTGTGCACGTGTGCGTGTGTCTGTGCGTGCATGCATGCGTGTGTGTGTGTGTGTGTGTGTGTGTGCACGTGTGCGTGCGTGCATGCGTGTGTGTGTGTGTGTGTGTGTGTGTGTGTGTGTGCGTGCGTGCATGCGTGTGTGTGTGTGTGTGTGCATGTGTGTGTGTGTGCCTATGACGCAGCGGACGGGACATCTGACGACATTGACGTGGCTCTGAGGAAGCTCTTCGCGGACCCAGAGCTGGTTCGACGTCACGGCCTCATGAGCCTGAACTCTGTGAACTGGAGCCGGATCCTGGTTCAGACGGCTCACTTTCTGTTCGCGTTCCTTCGGCTCAGTGGCGGAGACGGAGAAGACCCGCGGGCCGAGCTGGAGGTGCTGGTGCCCACGGGAGGAGCCGGGAACATCACCGGTGCGCAAACTCACCAAACCTGAAGAATCAAGTGATTCTGCCCAAATCTTACTTCATGTTGGCGGTTTATTTAAAGTCCCTCTGTAGTCAATAATTGTATCCCTTAAAACTCATCTATGATCACTGAAATGCGATATTTAACCCTCTGGTGCTTATCGGTCATTTTTTACCAAAAAATGTTACATTCGTTTTTGTTTTCTTCATCAAAATTGTACGAAACTTGGTAAAGATTTTGGCACTTGCTGTGTGAACACACACACACACACACACACACACACACACAATAAATCATGGCCATGATCTGAGCAGGTTTAATGGTCCTGAACAACAGTCCCACTTGTGCTGCTCGCGGTCAGAAACGAGAGAGTTTCCTCTAGTGGAAGCGTTTGGAACTGCAGCCGAACAACATCTCACTGACGCTCATTCACTGAGAGATCAGCTCACATGCGCAACACACTGGTGGAGAGTTATGGCTGTGATTTTCATGCAGCTTTAGAGTAAAACGTGATTTTGAAAGTATTTCATATACATTTTTTGCATTTTTGATAACAATTCATATAAATTCTGTAACTTTTTAAAACTGTTTTCACTCCAGCAATAATCTGCCGAGTGTCGTCTCTGAGAAGAGATCAAACTTCAGTCTGTCGCTCTAAAGCGTTCCAGATTCACCAGTTTAAGACATTTAGTTTTCAGGTCTATGCTCAAAAAGTGAATAAATGGATTATTAATACAGCGTCAATATAATTCAGTGCCATAAAATCCCCTAAAAATACAAAATATTACATATAAAACATTATCAAACTAAAATATAGTACATTAATTTCATTGTAATAAAATATAAAAATTCCGGTCATTTTTGACCGACACGTGAATTCTGTGTTTAAGGACTGTTATAGACCTGTGTGTGTTTAATGCAGCAGAAGTTTGTCTGACGGACTGATGATTATGATTATGGTGTGTGTTCAGCGGGATTCATCATGAAGCTGATGGGAATCCCTCTCCGGCTCGTTGCCATGGTGAACGCCAATGACATCGTCCACCGCGCCGTCCAGAGCGCAGACTTCTCAATGGCAGACGCCGTCCAGCAAACTCTGGCTCCGGCCATCGACATCCAGGTGTGTGTGTGTGAGAGTGTGTGTGTGTGTGTGTGTGTTTGTGTGTGTGTGTTTACACTTGTGTTTGTGCACAGGACCCGTATAACATGGAGCAAGTGTTCTGGCTGCTGTCGGGTAGAGATTGTGTGTGTGTGTGTTTACACCTGTGTGTGTGTGTGTGTGTGTGTGTGTGTTTACACCTGTGTGTGTGCACAGGACCCGTATAACATGGAGCGAGTGTTCTGGCTGCTGTCGGGTAGAGATTGTGTGTGTGTGTGTGTGTGTGTGTGTGTGTGTGTTTACACCTGTGTGTGTGTGTGTGTGTGTGTGTTTACACCTGTGTGTGTGTGTGTGTGTGTGTGTGTGTTTACACCTGTGTGTGTGTGTGTGTGTGTGTGTTTACACCTGTGTGTGTGTGTGTGTGTGTGTGTTTACACCTGTGTGTGTGTGTGTGTGTTTACACCTGTGTGTGTGTGTGTGTGTGTGTTTACACCTGTGTGTGTGTGTGTGTTTACACCTGTGTGTGTGTGTGTGTGTGTGTGTTTACACCTGTGTGTGTGCACAGGACCCGTATAACATGGAGCGAGTGTTCTGGCTGCTGTCGGGTAGAGATGGTGTGTGTGTGTGTGTGTGTGTGTGTGTGTGTGTGTGTGTGTGTGTGTGTGTGTGTGTGTGTGTGTGTGCACAGGACCCGTATAACATGGAGCGAGTGTTCTGGCTGCTGTCGGGTAGAGATGGTGTGCTGGTGAAGAGTTTGATGGAGGAGTTTCAGCGGACGCACACACTCACTCTCCCGGCGTCGCTCCATCAGCAGGTGAACATCAATAACACAATCACATCAATAACACAATCACTGTTGTTGTTGTTGCAGTTGTGTGAAGTGTTGTTGATGTTGTTGCAGTTGTGTGAAGTGTTGTCGTCGGGGTCGGTGTCTGATGACGGGATCCTGGAGACGATGAGGAGATGCTGGCAGGACAATCACTATCTCCTCTGTCCTCACACCGCTGTGGGCGTGTGGAGACACTATCACTGTCCCATCACACCGGGAGAACACAGGTCTCTCACACACACACACACACACACACACACATTTTTAAGTGGCACTCCTGAGATATTGAGAGCTGAATTAAAAGGGTTATGCATGATATTGTGAGTTATTTTGAATATAAGTTGAAAGAATGTGAGGAATGTGCTTAAATTACTATTTATTTATTATTTATTGATCAAATCTAGTAATTTAAAGGTAAATAAAATAAAAAAATCTGGACATGGCTTTCTGGACAAAAAAAAAAATGTTACAAAGTGCGAGGGAAGGATGAGGGATAATAAGTCTGAACAAAGCGGCAGTGCGGCTTCAGCAGAAACGCAGCGGTTCCCCGTTCTCAGCGTTACGACACACTTCATCATCGTTACACACAGCTTCATTAACTTCACACTGTAATTAAGCTCTTTGTGTTCAGATGTTGCATAGCGACCGCATCGCCGGCCAAGTTTCAGGAGGCCGTGCACCGGGCCGGTTTGACCCTTGACCTCCCTGAAGCAGTGCTAGCGCTAGACGCGCTGGAGTCGCGGTACGAGGTTCTGGAGCGATCGGACGACTGGGAGTCGAGGCTGCGGCGCCACATCGAGTCCATCGGAGAACGCAGAGACCAGGGGAAGTGAAGCAGATCTGGCCGGAAAATTGTACGTTTTGTGTTTTTGAAAAAAAAAAAAATAATTGGAACATTGGTAAAGGTTTTGGCTCTTGCTGTGTGAACACACACACACAGTTACACACACACACACACAATCATGGCCATGATCTGAACAGGTTTAATGGTCCTGAACAACAGTAAAAAAACGTAGGATTAAAGACTCACAGCAGGTTTTTAAAGGGGACGTATAATGCCATTTTTTAATAAGCTAATATGATTCTTTAGGGTCTAAATTAAAAGTTTGTAATATACTTTAATTAAATATTCTCATTAGTATTGTAAGAAAACACTTATTTTACCTGGTCAAAAACAGCTCTGTTTTCACCACGCCGTTTCAGTGCATATGCCTTTAAATGATAATGAGCTTCGCTGACTCCGTCCCTCTGTTCTGTGTGTACACCGTTTGTAACACAATAACCATAACGCGTTGTTCATTATAAACGTGGGATTATGAATTATATTGAGAACGTCATGCATAGAAAACATGCCGTAATGAACCCTGAGTGTAAACCTTAGACGCATTCATTGTGAAGCGTGCAGCTGGCGATTTGCAAAGATTAATATGAATATTAATATAAAGTTTAATAAAACGTTACACTCACTTCAGTTCTTCTGGAGGTTCAGCAGGAACACGAATATCTGGTACCGATCCTTTAATCATGAGCAGCTTCTTAGCAAAACCAGCTTTATACTGATCCTCGTTTATAAAGCAGTCTGGTGTGTGAAATGATTCGCTCAAACATGAGAGCATTGCCGTTGCTCGTGGGGAATATTCCCTTCGAAAACAAACTCAGCCACTGCGTCTTCAGCGGTTCGGATTGAGGAACATTAAAATGACTGTGTTCGTTATTACACCCAAGAACAGAACACCACACTCGCTTAGAGCCATTCTGCTCATAGACAGAGCTCCAGCATATCAACAATGAGCGCGCCGGTCCCCGCGGACTATGATTGACTGAGGGCGGGTCTGTGTTGAAACGCTGCTGTCAATCAACAATCGTGGGAGGGGCGTGCGATTTAGTGACATCACAAAATCGAACGGCTCAATTTGAGGCAGGGGAAAACATATAAGGAGATTAAAAAAAAAACACTGGATGGATTTTATCATTATATGACGGTTGTGTACAGACACTGCCAACACACATTTCAGTACAATCAACTTGTAAAAGTGCATGTGCCATTATATGACCCCTTTAATAATGAATGTCGTGTGGATAAACTAATAAACATGATCATCTACTGTGTGATTTTACTGTATAAAGACCAGGCTCAAATCCTGATAGAATGTGTGTTTTTATATAATGCAATTATCCAGTGATCGGCTTTATCATATGCCCAATACACACAACTATTATTGTTTATGATAAACCTTTACAGAACTTGTAAGATGTTCAAGGTGTTCAGACTGATTTATCAACCCAGAAAATGCATTATTAACACTTTTACTGTTGCTTTTCCAGAATATTATGCATCATTTTAGCAGAAACCGAGTGAGATTTAAATGAGTGTGTAATGCATGTCTCGTTACGCTGAAGCTCGTTGGTTCTGAACATCATTCTGGACCGTTTCATGCAAAAACTTGTTTCTGTTCAAATCAAAACTGTGAAATTCACCAAAACCAATGACTATTATTCGTTTGCACCTACAATAATCATGCAACGTAATCATCAAATGTAAACAAATATTTTTAAATAAAATATTTTTGGAAGTTGCATTCAAAACTCCAGACTAAATCTATTTGTATGTGTCAGTATTTTTAATTGTTCTGAATAAACAGAATCTCACTTTGAATGCCTTCTTAGAAAGGAGTGTGTGTGTGAGTGTGCGTGTGTGTATGAGTTTGTTTGTGTGTGCCTGAGTGAGTGTGTGTGTGTGCGTGTGAGTGTGTGTGTGTATGTGTGTGAGTGTGAATGAGTGTGTGTGCGAGTGTGTATGAGTTTGTTTGTGTGTGTGTGTGTGAGTGTGTATGAGTTTGTTTGTGTGAGTGTGTATGAGTTTGTTTGTGTGTGTGTGTGTGATAATGAAAGTGAGTGTTTAACTTGAGAAGGTTTATTGCAGTATAAATGTTTTAGTGGAGCTGAACATTTGGACTTTGGTTATTATGGTGTTGAAGCCGAACTCAACATGAACTCATACACACACTCATACACACACTTGTGATGAACACTGGAGTCAGTTTATACGAGCGTTACTCATTAGTTAATGCTTTTACTCTTGAACTGGGCTAGTTTGAAATAAATCGCATAAATTATATCAGACTGAAATGCTTGTTTTGTAATATATTACTCATTTTATATCCTACCAATGATAAAACTACAAGATGATGCCTATGTACAGATTAATCTTTATGAATTCTGTGGCTGTGATGAAATACACTAGAACAAAAACTAGTTTTAATAGTTTAATATCTGCACACACGTACAGTCAAGCTTTCATCAATACAGTTCTACTAATATCTGCTGCTGTGTATTAGCCATACAAATATCTAGCGGCTATATAAAGTTGGTTTACAAAAGGTCGATGATGGTTGGTTGGTTGGTTGGTGGGCGGGCTCCTCCTGAGATGATGTCACGCCTCTGTGAGCGTTTCATTGGTGGAGTCTGTAGGGGTGGGCGTGGCTTGACATGTGCAGGAGCTTCATCAGCAGATCTTGGCTAGTTGAAGCCGCTCCGTCGCCGTCTCCATCCGCACACGACTGATCCACACTACAGCCCTCTGATTCACACACACACACACACACACATTCAGTATTATGATTTTTTATGGCCAGACAAGTAATTTGGTGAGGTCAGTATGTACAGAAACACTACACGCCTGCGCACATATATTGAAACGCTCATACCTATAGACTAAACACGTGATACGCATGTGCGCGCCGTCTGCGTTCTCACAGGTTCGCGGTTTTGAAGTTTACGCGGAGATGATAACGTTTTTTTTTTCTTAAATCAATGCTTGCAAAAGTCAAAAGTACTTTTCTATCAATATTGTCAACATTTAAAAAATATTTAATAAAATTATCAATATTTTTTGGAAAAGTTGTATATTTTTGTTGTAAAATACCGACCTGAGAATCGCTTTACTTGACAATATTTGACCAATCATGTTGCATTGCTTTCTATCAGCTCATAGCTATGGATGCCATATTGATGATGAACGAATCCCTGTTTTGATCTAATCGGTCAAAAAGGTCTGAAATTGTTGCGATTCAGTTTGATTTATTCGGGCATTCACCCACGCACTGAATTGTTTGCAAGTTTTCACACCAAAAAAAAAGTTGCGGGATACTTCATAACAGTGTTTCTCCACTCAGACCTCAGTTTTTGAAACTGATTTTTTAACAAAGAAAAAAA
Source organism: Tiaroga cobitis (assembly GCA_030578255.1). Lineage (NCBI taxonomy): Eukaryota > Metazoa > Chordata > Actinopteri > Cypriniformes > Leuciscidae > Tiaroga > Tiaroga cobitis. The sequence continues at coordinate 877,242 of CM060595.1, forward strand.
AATAATTTAAACTTATTCACCTCAAATAAAATGAGGCGCATGAGCTCAAACTGTGCTGACTGACAGAAAACAAGTTGACAAAAAGATTAAATCCAATGGACAGCAACATGATGTCAGCCCACATCTGTGCCGTGTGGAATCCATGTGTACCGGATGTGGGCCGGATCTGGGCCGACACTATATTGTTGTCACGAGAGATTTATGAGCAGTTTTTTGTAGGTGGGTCGTTTTTGACCCTGAACAGCACAAGTGTAACAAGATGGGGAAAAAAGTACTTTTTTATCAATATCTATCAAATATTTAACAAAGTTATCAATATTTTTGAAAAAGTTGTTATACCCTCGGTACCCAGACAGCAAGGTAGTGTCAACCCAGATCCGGCACACGTGGATTCCACATGGCCCGGGTGTGGGCCGGATCTGGGCCGACACTATGTTGCGTCTGAGTTTGCAAAGTCAGTAAGTTTTAGTTCAGTGCAATAACATCAACTAGCATCTTCAGGAAAAAGAAAATCCGCATGAGGGTGAATATATGAAACGGGTCAAACTAACCTGCGTCGCAACAGACCCCTGGAGCAGCGCAGCGCCCTTCGTAACCGCACGCCTTTCCAGCCGCATCGCAGGGAGTCGGCAGAAGGTCCTCCTCCAGACAGCGCAGGGTTTCTGGCGAGCCGACCAGGCAGCCGATGCCTTCACCACAGCAGATACTGGGCCCGAAACAGCGGCCGCGGTCGCCAGGACCACACGACAGGCACTAGAGGACCAGACACGTCATCGATCAAACTCAGACAGCAACAAAGCCTAAGTGTGTTTGCTAGTTTCAGTCCGACGCTGTTATCATTTTCACGTCCTGCGACACGTTGTTTAAATAGCGAATGCATTTGCTCCATCTGTGGCCCACGAGCTGCTGGTCTGAGAACGAGTGTGTGTTCAGGAGCATTGGTGGACCGTTGCTATTCTGAGGTACTGTGATAGACTGAGCCGTTGACCAGCAAAAACATGCTCTACAGTCTTTTGCTTTTCTTTTTATTTAAAGAGTGCATAAGTAATATGAGCCTATAGATGAGTCCACAACGCACACACTCTGCTTATTATTACACACACTCTGCTTATTATTACACACACACTCTTCTTATTATTACACACACTCTGCTTATTATTACACACACTCTTCTTATTATTACACACACTCTTCTTATTATTACACACACTCTGCTTATTATTACACACACTATGCTTATTAGACACACAGGGACGCGCAGTAGCACACAAACATGGCAAATATTAAAAATAAAAGGATTACAATGTAAAAGATTAATATTGTGTACATAAAGATATATGGTGGGATCCGGCTTGTCCCGTAGATGGTCTTGCTTTTTACACACACACACACACACACACTGCTTTAACCTCGAGCACGAACAGATCCGTTTCCTCGCTAGAGACACGTTCAGTTTTTCCGCTTGCAAATTCCTTCATGTAAATCGCGAATCCGTCATGCGAGTGCAACTGGCTTTTAAAGGGAATGGGAGACGAGACTCTGATTGGTTTATTGCACGTTACGTCCAAAACACACCCATTACTCATTAAGAGAATAGAGACAGACGACCCTTTTAGACCAGCGCCGGGAGCGCCGACCATTTTCCCCGTCGTTAAACTACCAAAAGTGGATTCGGACCATGTGCCTAGATCGTTAAAATAGGGCCCAAAGTGTCGGCCCACATCTGGTACCTGGATCTGGGCCGACACTATGTTGCTGTCTGGGAGCGTATGCCTTAAAGGTGCAGTCTGTAAGAATGACAGCTAGTGGTGGAAATAGGCACTGCAGTCCAAACTCAAAATATCGGAGATCGTTGTTTCTCCCGCCTCCGCAGACTCGACGCTCACACGGGTCGCCAGTTTTAGACACACAACAGGACCGAGCGCGATGGACAATGAAAACTGGCAACGTACAGTATCACAGTAACAAAACAATAACACACATTCCAGCCTGGAAACGCACATTTCAAAGTAAAATAACTGGCTGTACAAGTGTTTTTCAGAGAAACGAGTGTGTGATCTTATGTTTCCTCAATATATGCAAACATATTATGGTATTTTTACGCTTTAGTGGAGTGTAAAAGTTACACATTTGAGGAAGCAAATGAACATAGCCTACCTGTCGAGACGGCCAATCCTGTACGGCTCGTTTGCCTCCGATGGGGCAGTTAGAGATGTAACAGGCCGAGCAAATGGACATCAGACACAGCAGACAAACCACCGACAGCAGAGCTCCAGACATATCTGTGCCGATAATAACACAACACAACATCTCTAAATGCAAAAAATGCTTTTCTTACTCAGTATTTTTGTCTCGTTTCCAGTCCAAATATCAAACATTTCTTAAATCAAGATGCATTTACTAAAGTAGTAAAATGACAAAAGATATTTAGTCTTGTTTTCTGGGGAGATAAATCAAAATGAAGTGAGTTTTTGCTTAAAACAAGCAAAATGATCTGCTAATGGGGTCAGAAAAATAATGTTATTTCTGTTTGAATTGAGATTATTTTTCTTTCCCCATTGGCAGATCATTTTGCTTTTTTTAAGCATCAACTCACTTAATTTTGATTTATTTCCCCAGAAAACAAGACTTAATATCTTATGACATTTTACTCATGTAAATACACCTTGATTTAATTTTTTTTTAGATCTTTAGACTGGAAACAAGACAAAAAAACGAAGTAAGAAAAGCATTTTTTGTAAATAAAGTCGCAGTACTTACTTAACCGAGGCTGAAATGGACAGCGATAGGGAAGAGATGCAGCTTCTGAGCAACGATGTTCATTTGTACGGTGTGAGGAGACTCTTTTTATAGCCCTTTGCTCTCTTTGCTGCGTGATAATATCACATTATTACCTGTTAGCTACAATCAAGGAGCCGTAACTATCTAAATGTTAATGCTGTGACCTGATGAGGTCAGGACCGGTCACTACGCCGTCCGGCCGCAGGGATGTGCGTCATTAGCGGCCCGTGATCCGGGGAAGTGAAACAAGAACATTTATTCTAGAGCTTTCTGAAACGTCACTCTTAACAAAGAAAGTGTCCAAAAGGAGGCTTTCACAACGATGCGAAGTTGTTGTTTTGTTGGCACATAAGTTTTAGCATTATTTGTTTAAGTATCGGCTATTTGGAAAGTTAAATTTGGTTTTTGACCATTGAAAATGGGTAAAATTCAACTATTTGAAAATAAAGTCGCATTGGGATCCCAATATCTACGTGATTGAACCATATAGGGCCTTTCAAATGAAGATATCAAAATAAATGTTTATTAAGAATGAGAATCTAAAATCATATTAAGATACCTTTAATATTTTTTGAGAGACAGGCATGCAAACATATTCTATGCAATTTTGTTGATAGAAAAAACGTGAGATACATTTCTAGTTTCAACATTATTTGTTAATTAGATAGGCCTATTCATCCAAAGCCGTATCAAGATCTCCATATCTCTGGATTAAACCATCGAGGGCCTTTAAAATGAAGAAAGCAAAAGAAATGTTAATCTAAAGTGATATTAAGATATATATAATTTAAGACATTAAGATACTGTATATTAACTTATACTTCTTTAGTTAGCCGTGCAAACTTGAGGCTTTTCATTTTTACCCCGCTGTAAATTGTCTCCAAATCTCTGGTAAAAATTGTATTTTTGCCCCCCCTCTACAAAACAGTGGATTACTCAGTAAATATTCATAAATGACATTTAATATTTTGCCTTTCTTCTTCATTTATGGTAAATGGACTGCATTTATATAGCGCTTTCACAGACCCAATGGCCACCAAAGCGCTTTACATATTGCCTCACATTCACCCATTCACTCACTCATTCATACACCGACGGCGCCATCCAGCTCGTCAGGAGCAGCTGGGTTAGGTGTCACACACACACACACACACACAGCTGGGGTTAGGTGTCACACACACACACACACACACACACACAGCTGGGGTTAGGTGTCACACACACACACACACACACACACAGCTGGGGTTAGGTGTCACACACACACACACACACACACACACACACACAGCTGGGGTTAGGTGTCACACACACACACACACACACAGCTGGGGTTAGGTGTCTTGCTCATGGACATCTCGACACTTGGTCAGGTGGAACCGGGGATTGAACCACCAACCTTCTGGTTTGTAGACTTAGATTTATGTATTTCTTTCACCAGATTATTTTATTTATCATTATCAATTATCAAAAATTAAAAAAGTTACGTAATGACCCTATAAACATTTCTCAATTTTGGTCATTGCTAAGTTCCATTTATAGTGTTGTGGCAAAAATTCTCAAACAAACATCACTGCGTAAGAGACACTCAGAGTCAAATTATATAAAATAGAAGTATTTATTCTTGCAAGAATAGGAGCAGTCTAATACACAGTTGTTACCCTGTGCAGAAGAGTGACACACCCCCAGACAGACTGAACTAGCTTTTATCTTAGTTTCAAGGCCTTCTTCCCCCCAGAGCCTTCCTCCCAGTAGTTTTCCATAGACGTCACTAGTTGGCCCACTAAGCTCCCCTGCACCAAATGGCCTTCTGACATCTAGGTCAGAGGTCCTTGTTCGTCTGTTCTCTGGAGTGTCTCCCTCTTCTGCCTCCCCAGGTACATAAACAGAATCCTCTCACTACAAGTGAGAGACACACATGTGACATTCTTTGAATCATCTATATTTTACTAAAGATCAATGAATATCATTAAAATTGCCACTACAATAGTGTCAATGCAAAATATCACAACATGAGCATAATGAGCTAAACCTCCTCACACACACACTCTGGGGACATCAGAGACTTATTTGACATCTTGTGAAAAGGGCATTATAGGACCCCTTTAAGTTCTGCAAATGACAATAAATATGAGAGAATGTTCTTGAATACATGACATGTTCTGCAGTGTTCATATGCAAGGGTAATAATGAATGCTGAAGTGATTAGTCCGTAGAGTCACGGGCTAATGACAGAATTGTCCCATTTAACACGTCCCCTCTGCTTTTCAATCATTTATCTCTGATTAGCCTTTAATAGGTCACATATCCCATGGATTTAATCAAATTATAGAACTATTACCTGGGGTCAACATAGGCAGCCGTTGATGGAACGTCACGTGCCGCTTTTACCAAAGTAAATCAGTGGAATAGTTAGGGAGTTGTTTGGTTCATTTGAACAGAGCAGCTGAACACGTTTTGCGTGATATCGTTCATCAGTGAGTCAATGGGAACTTACTGGTGTGTCTTTATATCAAAGTCCCACTGTGGTCAAGCTACAAAATCAAGCTTTTAATGTTGTTTATGTGTCTATGTGGTGTTTAATACGCTTTAAGACACACCGTGTGTAAGTTCATAAGTCGACAGCATTGCTGAGTATTTCCTGCTTAAAACTGCAGTGAACCAAAGACAGTCTCATCAACCAGTGGATCTCTGAGCTGAGTGAGTGAGTGGAGGCGGGGCTCATCTGCATATTCATAGAGCCGCGCATACTAAATGAGGCAAGTTACATTCAAGATATTTTAAGGAATAAAGTTTAAATATGTAATTTTGGTGATTCAAGGTGGGTTTTAAAGGTGCTATATGTAACTTTTCTTCTAAAATTAATCCTTTTTCTATCGCCTGTGATTGAAGGGGTTGTAATCACACATTACAATGATCCACTTGTCGGGTTTTGCTATTCCCTCAGAAGGCCAGTATTCCTATTTCTATGTGAAGTCTCGGAGTCGGATTTTCTGCGAAATCCATCGGATGTGACGTGCGTGCGCGCTCCCGAGCCTCTCTCCTTTATATAAACAGTCTATGTGACGGCACTGAGGCTGACGACATGGAGTCTGATAACACCCAAAACACTCCTGCCTCCAGCACAACACACACTCCAACACAAACTCCACATAAATATAAAAAACAAAACAAAAAGGTATCTGCTGAAGCTCGTCAGGCCAAACGTGAATCCGATCGACTTAGGACGAAAACACGGATCAACATCGGCAGAGCGTTTGAATTATGGAGAGACTATTTTTATTTTGATAATTTACAAGTTTTCAGATATGCTGAAATAAATAATGGTAAACTGTAATGAAATAGCAAGGTAAACTAGAACATACATGAGACATGAAATGAATACAAAAGACTGTTCCAGGATAACAAAAAGTGGGTGCTTTAGGATGTAACTTTATGTACTAGATCTACTGTCTAACGTCACTCATCCCACTACTATCATATTGTTTATAATTCACATTTCCAGACACGTTCAGTACAGCTTCCTACGATCTTACTGTTACACGGAAATTGTTCAGTCTAGTTCACTAACCGTTTTCGTTATCATATTATACATTGATCTAGGCTATGTTGACACTGCTGCCTGATTGTAAAAGATAGCTACACGAATAGTTAGTGAAATGCGTTGTGCTAGAAACACCTCATGTCGGCTTAATGCAGTCCATGAAACGTTATCATGGTACGAGCATGGAGCATTAGTTCAATGTCAAGCTGATAAAAGTAGCCTATTACTGTAACGTTGCAGTGGAGGTCTCAGTGCGGCCGGTACCATGAGTGTTCGCTCTTGTGTTCGAGCACGCGCACGAGCGCTCTAGTAAAAATTGGTTGCAATCTGAAACATCACCGATAGAGGCCGCTAAAAAATACATATAGCACCTTTAAGGGATAAAATTATTGACTTTACGGGGACTTTAATACACCAGACACTTTTTGCTAATGCTATTTTGTCTTGATGTGTTTCATGTGGACACAGTAACAAGTAACAAGCTTCTGTTTCTACACAAACACATCAGTGGTTTTTATGTATAAATGTCATGTGACTGATCACTCCGGACCTGCATGAAGATGACATCATGTCAACACTGATTAGACACATGGTGTAATTACAGTATCTACCAGCAGGGGCTAATGCGGCCATTATAACTAGTCACAGTCTGACCTTTAGGGTCCATCATATCAGCTTCTGACATAACCAGTTATGTGAGTTGGGGCTCTGATACTCTGTATTTTTGGGACACTACAGTAATCACGTATTGAACGTCAATTTATTTTATGGTTCTTCACTCATAATTCACAATCATACATTGACCTATTTACTTTGGTTAGGCTAACGTTAGTTGTTTTCTTTATTGCACGTTCATTCATTCATGTATTAGTAGCAGTGGCGTAGGTTTGATTTTGAAATTGGTGGGGACGGGGACATCAATGTATAAATATATATTAAGTTTTGATCGAAATTATTGCCACGGATATATCAGTGTCACTGGATATTGGTAGGGACACGTCCCTAGCGTCCCTACTAAATTCTACGCCCCTGATTAGTAGTGTGTCGGTCTCCACCCTTCTCTGATATGATCTGCTTCAGGTTTCAGCTCCACCTGCCCGGTGAGCGCGAGGCTGCGTTCCAACACCTCTCGAGAGCCCTACCCAGTGCGCAGCGTCAGTGGCGCGTGTCATAGGCACGTGACGCAGGCCCGTGTTGCCTAGGCAGCGGCCGAGCGGGGTTTGAGACGCGGCCCGTGAGGTGAGAGTGAGAGATTCAACATGGCGGCGGAGTTTCGCTCTCTGGCGATGAAATACTATCAACAGTCACGAATGATATCGTAATATCGCATTAAAACAGCCTAAGATCGATTTCCAATCATTTTGTTTTACATTTTCAATATCCTCTGAAGGACATTAACGTTATATGACATTTCTTGTCATCGCGAGTCGATGGTTGTAACGTAACGTCATTAACGCGGTACATTCTCTTATTAATGTCATTTTATTTCTCATCGGGTTAGTCTGACGGATCTGAGGTGAAAATGTGCTTCAGGTAAATGTGTTTTCCTCTCGTTCTGCTTTGTTTTTGTCCTATTCTCCTGTGTTGTCGTCGTCTGATCTCTGACAGTCAGCTGATACACGGTCATTATGCAGATTTAAAGCAAACGCGTCTGAATTTATTCATCATATCATGCAAAACATTACATTTAAAATAATTACACTGTTATACCAATTTTGATTTAATCCTAATGCTATATCACAGTGTTTATCACGGTTGTTTTCGAATCAAAAAACGAATTAAGTCAGTCATTATTTTATTTTCAATAAGCACAAATAAGATCATGTTCACGGCGTGATCTATGTAAATAATGTAAAGCACTGATATGTTTAGGTTTAGTGATTATTTAGTATGCTTTACCCTGTTGTTGATATTGATGATGATAAGGATGCGCTTTAATCTGACCTCAATATCACTGAAAAACACTGCATTTATATTCTCACACAGAATAAACGTATGGAAGCTTGTTTATGCTACTACGGAATAAAAGATAAAAAAGGTTGTTGCAACTTTTAATCTCACTTTTTTTCTCTCGCAATTGTCAGTTTATATTGCGGAAGTTTGAGAAAAAAAGTCAAAATTGTGAGATATAAACTCGCGAATTTGTAGAAAGGAGTCAGAATTGTGAGATAAAAATATAATATAACCCAGATAATAATAAAACCCAGCCTAAATAACCTTTTATTTTTTTTATTCTGTTGCATTAGTTGCGTGTCACGTGGCCAGTTCCTCCCAAACACACGTGTTAGTTAAACAAATGCATCGGTGCCTTGTTTAAGCATCACATCACATATCTCCTGTTGTAGTATTGTAACATAATTCATTTATGTTATAATTCTACTGCATGTCTAATAATCAGATACCGTCTAACTAACCCGAGACACCTCTCATATTGTGAGCAGTTATGATGGAGTGTGATAGTGACTGAGGGACACAGGATAGTGTAGTGTCCTTTTATTGCAGTGAAGCCTGTGTTTTGCATTTGTTTGAGTTTGAGGACATGTGCTGGATTCCTGACGCGTGTAGAGTTACTGACGTGTGTAGAGTTACTGAGAGCTCCAGCGGCTGTTCTTGACTTCATTCGCACTCGGTGTTGCGAGAAAGAGTTGTTCAGCTGTTCCTAGTCTGAAAGAAATTGTGCATTATCCAGCAATAGAGTATTAGGTATGGAAGCCCGTTTCCGCCACAGTTGAGTAAAAAAATATAATTCTGTAAGTCATAATAATGAGAAACTTTCTCATTATTATGACTTAGTTTCTCATTATATTGAGAAAGTTTCTCATAATAATGACTTAGTATCTCATTATAATGAGAAACTTTCTCGTAATTAGGACTTAGTATCTCATAATAATGAGAAACTTTCTCATAATAATTACTTAAGTATCTCATAATAATGAGAAACTTTCACGTTATAATGACATCTCATAATAATGAGAAACTTTCTCGTAATTATGACTTAACATCTCATAATAATGAGAAACTTTCTCGTAATTATGAATTAGTATCTCATAATAATGAGAAACTTTCTCGTAATAATGACTTAACATCTCATAATAATGAGAAACTTTCTCGTAATAATGACTTAACATCTCATAATAATGAGAAACTTTCTCGTAATAATGACTTAACATCTCATAATAATGAGAAATTTTCTCGTAATAATGACTTAACATCTCATAATAATGAGAAACTTTCTCGTAATAATGACTTATTTTCTCGCACTTCTACGCATGCGCAGAGCAGCGGAGCAGAGGGAAGTGCCACGCTAGCGACATCCGCTGGTCAAAGCCGTGTAAATGCATTACAGCAAACATGGCACATTCCGCAGTGAATAACATAAATAAATTATCAGTATATGAGACGGGCTTCCATACTAGATAGTCTTTTATTCATTTGTAATATTCATTTGTATTTGTGTGTATCACAAGCAGCAACACATAAGGGTGATCCATGGGTTTCAAATAGATGGAGGAATGATAAGACAGCACACCTTTCCAAATCTGTTCATCTGGAAATCTGTACAAACATATTTTCAAACAGTTTTGTTTTTGCATAAGGGTCCGTTCATACAGAACGCGCTTTTTCAATCCACTGCGCTGCTTTTTTATTGCTTTTACGGCGTATTAAAAACACGTTTCAAGACCTTGCGTTTTTGCCCCATTCCACTGCCCACTTATGTGTAAATGTCTCCAAAGTCATACACATCTTAAAGGTGATTTCTGTAGCCTGTTGAAATCTTCCACCTGCACATCAATATCCTAGACGCTACCGCAAAATACGTGTTATATTAACACATATACCCATATATTTTATGAAGATGTTACACTTAAACTTAACGAATAAATGTAATATTCCAACTTTAATCTGATTGTTTTGTAAGTTCATGTAACAATTTCCAGGCGTCCTTCGTTACCATGGTAACCGTCCTGCTTCTGCATTCCACTTTCACACCTTTTCCTGCATGGACATTCTTATTTTTAATTTTTAATTGATGTTATTTAATGATACTACAGATTGCACTCCGTAGATCACACTGACTTCAATGAAAACAACTGTTTTGCAGAGCGTGCCATGTTTGTGTGATACGTTTCTGTGATGCATTTACACGGCTTTGACCAGCGGATGTCGCTAGCGTGGCACTTCCTTCTGCTCCGCTGCTCTGCGCATGCGTAGAAGTGCGAGAAAATAAGTCATTATTACGAGAAAGTTTCTCATTATTATGAGATGTTAAGTCATTATTATGAGAACATTTCTCATTATTATGAGAAAGTTTCTCATAATTATGACTTAGTATCTCATTATATTGAGAAAGTTTCTCATAATTATGACTTAGTATCTCATTATATTGAGAAAGTTTCTCATAATTATGACTTAGTATCTCATTATTATGAGAAACTTTCTCAATATAATGAGATACTAAGTCATAATAATGAGAAACTTTCTCAATATAATGAGATACTAAGTCATAATTATGAGAAACTTTCTCATTATTATGACTTAGATAATCTTTTTTTTCTCTCAACTATGGCGGAAACGGGCTTCCATAGCAAAGGCTGTGATTTGATTAAATAAATATATGCACGTATTTCAGGGTGAAGCGCGGCACTGTGTTCATTTACAGCTCAGGATCTCTTCCTCTGCTTTAAGATAAATTTTTTATATTTTTCTTAAAAACTCTTTTAAATTTTACAATGAAATATTACAATAGTAAAAAAATAAATAAAAATTCCACCCAATCTTTTCTATTTGTACACAATAGGCGTAATCATGAACTTCAAAGTCTGATGTAATCTTTCAAGGCAAACCTGTGATTCTATGTGATACTTTTTAGAAGTATATTATGATATATTAGAAGTATGTTATGAAGTGATATTATGGAAGTTTGATGTTTTATCGTTAGTTCATGTGAAAACTGACGTCTGACTTTTCAAGATACGCAGCTTCTGGAAACCTAGTTGCACACATGATTGTTAATACTTACTGATGTTTGCTTGCATGCATATTATTTATTGATCAAATCTAGTAATTTAAAGGTAAATAAAGTAAAAAAAATCTCCAAAAATGTTTTATTAAAAATGAGAAAAATGTTATTGAAATGTAATCAAATAAGCTTTCTGGACAAAAAAAAGAAAAGTATAATTTTAGGGCTTCGGGTCATTTTGGCCGGCGAGGGAAAGATGTTACATCTGAGGGTTAATACTTCCTCATGTTTGCTTGCTTACATATTATTTATTGATCAAATCTAGTAATTTAAAGGTAAATAAAGTAAAAAAAAAATCTCCAAAAAATTGCATTTAAAAATTAGAATTTTTTTTTATCAAAATGAAATAAAATAAGCTTTCTGAAAAAAAAAAAAAAGTATAATTTTAGGGCTTGGGGTGATTTTGGCCCGCGAGGGAAAGATGTGTTACGTACTGATGTATGCTTCCATGCATGATATCAAATGAAGCTTGTTGGTTTCTTCTGTGTAGGTGATTCAGATTAGCGGCGTACCTCAGGGCTCCGTCAGCGGCCCGTTCACGTTCACCATGTCCTCGGTCCCGAAAGCTCCTGTTCCCTCGGGCCAGGACGATCTCTCCATCTCGTCTCTGCTGTCCGGAGACCTGGAGGAGGAGGAGGGCGAGAGGGCGGAGGAGGACCTGGCCGATCTGGAGGTGAACCCGTACGACGGGCTGCCGTTCTCCTCCCGGTACTACAGTCTCCTGGAGGAGAGGAAGAGGCTGCCCGTGTGGAGCCTGAAGTTCAGTTTGCTGGAGCACATGGAGGAGCACAGCATGATCGTGCTGAGCGCGGATGGAGGCTCGGGGAAGAGCACACAGGTGGAGCACGGCTTACCTACATTACACACACACACACACACCCTCAGGGTTTAACATTAACACCCGCCACATGTTATTATGTTTACTCTCTCTCTGCTGGGGAAGTTCGTGCGTAAGTCAAATCTGCGCAGATTTAGCGCAAAAACTCGTGAGTCATCATGATATATTAAATATTGCTCAGAATCTGCTCATATCTGCTAACTTGAACACACACGTCACTACGCTACACATGCGCTTGTTCACTTGCATTGAAGCAATAGCGAAGATTAACAAGCATTTGGTGAACAGAAAAGACATTGTTATTTTACAACATCCTACTTTTTTTCGATGTTCTTTGTACTGTATTGATCTGTCCTCGTATCTGTTGTGTTCCATCCCAATCTTTTCTATTCTATTCTATATTCTATTCAATTCCATTCTGTTCTATTCTATTCTGTGGTTTTATTAAATTCCATTCGGTTCTATTCTATTCTATATTATTCTATTCTATTCTATATTATTCTATTCTATTCTATTCTATGGTTTTTTTCTATTCCATTCAATTCTATTCTATATTCTATTCTACATTGCTCTATTCTATTCTATTCTATTCCATGGTTTTATTCAATTCCATTTTGTTCTATTCTATTCTATATTCTATTCTATTCTATTCTATTCTATTCTATTCTATTCTATGGTTTGTTCAATTCCATTCTGTTCTAGCTTAGTTTTGTTTGATTCTGTTTTATTGTATTCTACTGTTGTGTCCTATTTCATTCTGTTCTCTGACGTGGCTCTTTGTCTCGCGTGTGTGTGTGTGTGTGTGTGTGCAGGTTCCTCAGTGGTGTGTGGAGTACGCTCTGTCGCACGAGTTCTCTCAGGGTCTGGTGTGTTGTTCTCAGCCGTACGCGGCGGCCGCTTCCAGTCTAGCGCTCAGAGTGGCAGATGAGATGGACCTGAGCCTGGGGTTAGAGGTCGGCTACAGGGTCCCTCACGAGGACGGGTGCACCCCCGACACTATCCTGAGGTACACACACACACACACACACACACACACACACACCCTAGTCTGGGGTTAGAGGTCGGCTACAGGGTCCCTCACGAGGACGGGTGCACCCCCGACACTATCCTGAGGTACACACACACACACACACACACACACACACACCCTAGTCTGGGGTTAGAGGTCGGCTACAGGGTCCCTCACGAGGACGGGTGCACCCCCGACACTATCCTGAGGTACACACACACACACACACACACACACACACACACCCTAGTCTGGGGTTAGAGGTCGGCTACAGGGTCCCTCACGAGGACGGGTGCACCCCCGACACTATCCTGAGGTACACACACACACACACACACACACACACACCCTAGTCTGGGGTTAGAGGTCGGCTACAGGGTCCCTCACGAGGACGGGTGCACCCCCGACACTATCCTGAGGTACACACACACACACACACACACACACACACACCCTAGTCTGGGGTTAGAGGTCGGCTACAGGGTCCCTCACGAGGACGGGTGCACCCCCGACACTATCCTGAGGTATACACACACACACACACACACACACACACCCTAGTCTGGGGTTAGAGGTCGGCTACAGGGTCCCTCATGAGGACGGGTGCACCCCCGACACTATCCTGAGGTACACAGACACACACACACACACACACACACCCTAGTCTGGGGTTAGAGGTCGGCTACAGGGTCCCTCACGAGGACGGGTGCACCCCCGACACTATCCTGAGGTACACACACACACACACACACACACACACACACACCCTAGTCTGGGGTTAGAGGTCGGCTACAGGGTCCCTCACGAGGACGGGTGCACCCCGACACTATCCTGAGGTACACACACACACACACACACACACACACACCCTAGTCTGGGGTTAGAGGTCGGCTACAGGGTCCCTCACGAGGACGGGTGCACCCCGACACTATCCTGAGGTACACACACACACACACACACACACACACCCTAGTCTGGGGTTAGAGGTCGGCTACAGGGTCCCTCACGAGGACGGGTGCACCCCCGACACTATCCTGAGGTACACACACACACACACACACACACACACACACCCTAGTCTGGGGTTAGAGGTCGGCTACAGGGTCCCTCACGAGGACGGGTGCACCCCCGACACTATCCTGAGGTATACACACACACACACACACACACACACCCTAGTCTGGGGTTAGAGGTCGGCTACAGGGTCCCTCATGAGGACGGGTGCACCCCCGACACTATCCTGAGGTACACAGACACACACACACACACACACACACCCTAGTCTGGGGTTAGAGGTCGGCTACAGGGTCCCTCACGAGGACGGGTGCACCCCCGACACTATCCTGAGGTACACACACACACACACACACACACACACACACACACACCCTAGTCTGGGGTTAGAGGTCGGCTACAGGGTCCCTCACGAGGACGGGTGCACCCCGACACTATCCTGAGGTACACACACACACACACACACACACACACACACCCTAGTCTGGGGTTAGAGGTCGGCTACAGGGTCCCTCACGAGGACGGGTGCACCCCCGACACTATCCTGAGGTACACACACACACACACACACACACACACACACACCCTAGTCTGGGGTTAGAGGTCGGCTACAGGGTCCCTCACGAGGACGGGTGCACCCCCGACACTATCCTGAGGTACACACACACACACACACACCCTAGTCTGGGGTTAGAGGTCGGCTACAAGGTCCCTCACGAGGACGGGTGCACCCCCGACACTATCCTGAGGTACACACACACACACACACACACACACACACACACCCTAGTCTGGGGTTAGAGGTCGGCTACAGGGTCCCTCACGAGGACGGGTGCACCCCGACACTATCCTGAGGTACACACACACACACACACACACCCCCTAGTCTGGGGTTAGAGGTCGGCTACAGGGTCCCTCACGAGGACGGGTGCACCCCGACACTATCCTGAGGTACACACACACACACACACACACACACACACACACACCCTAGTCTGGGGTTAGAGGTCGGCTACAGGGTCCCTCACGAGGACGGGTGCACCCCCGACACTATCCTGAGGTACACACACACACACACACACACACACACACACCCTAGTCTGGGGTTAGAGGTCGGCTACAGGGTCCCTCACGAGGACGGGTGCACCCCGACACTATCCTGAGGTACACACACACACACACACACACACACACACACCCTAGTCTGGGGTTAGAGGTCGGCTACAGGGTCCCTCACGAGGACGGGTGCACCCCGACACTATCCTGAGGTACACACACACACACACACACACACACACACACACCCTAGTCTGGGGTTAGAGGTCGGCTACAGGGTCCCTCACGAGGACGGGTGCACCCCGACACTATCCTGAGGTACACACACACACACACACACACCCCCTAGTCTGGGGTTAGAGGTCGGCTACAGGGTCCCTCACGAGGACGGGTGCACCCCCGACACCATCCTGAGGTACACAGACACACACACACACACACACACACCCTAGTCTGGGGTTAGAGGTCGGCTACAGGGTCCCTCATGAGGACGGGTGCACCCCGACACTATCCTGAGGTACACACACACACACACACACACACACACACACACACCCTAGTCTGGGGTTAGAGGTCGGCTACAGGGTCCCTCATGAGGACGGGTGCACCCCCGACACTATCCTGAGGTACACACACACACACACACACACACACCCTAGTCTGGGGTTAGAGGTCGGCTACAGGGTCCCTCACGAGGACGGGTGCACCCCCGACACTATCCTGAGGTACACACACACACACACACACACACACACCCTAGTCTGGGGTTAGAGGTCGGCTACAGGGTCCCTCACGAGGACGGGTGCACCCCCGACACTATCCTGAGGTACACACACACACACACACACACACACACACCCTAGTCTGGGGTTAGAGGTCGGCTACAGGGTCCCTCACGAGGACGGGTGCACCCCCGACACTATCCTGAGGTACACAGACACACACACACACACACACACACACACACACACACACACACACACCCTAGTCTGGGGTTAGAGGTCGGCTACAGGGTCCCTCATGAGGACGGGTGCACCCCCGACACTATCCTGAGGTACACACACACACACACACACACCCTAGTCTGGGGTTAGAGGTCGGCTACAGGGTCCCTCACGAGGACGGGTGCACCCCCGACACTATCCTGAGGTACACACACACACACACACACCCTAGTCTGGGGTTAGAGGTCGGCTACAAGGTCCCTCACGAGGACGGGTGCACCCCCGACACTATCCTGAGGTACACACACACACACACACACACACACACACACCCTAGTCTGGGGTTAGAGGTCGGCTACAGGGTCCCTCATGAGGACGGGTGCACCCCCGACACTATCCTGAGGTACACACACACACACACACACACACACACACACCCTAGTCTGGGGTTAGAGGTCGGCTACAGGGTCCCTCACGAGGACGGGTGCACCCCCGACACTATCCTGAGGTACACACACACACACACACACCCTAGTCTGGGGTTAGAGGTCGGCTACAGGGTCCCTCACGAGGACGGGTGCACCCCCGACACTATCCTGAGGTACACACACACACACACACACACACACCCTAGTCTGGGGTTAGAGGTCGGCTACAGGGTCCCTCACGAGGACGGGTGCACCCCGACACTATCCTGAGGTACACACACACACACACACACACACACCCTAGTCTGGGGTTAGAGGTCGGCTACAGGGTCCCTCACGAGGACGGGTGCACCCCCGACACTATCCTGAGGTACACACACACACACACACACACACACCCTAGTCTGGGGTTAGAGGTCGGCTACAGGGTCCCTCATGAGGACGGGTGCACCCCCGACACTATCCTGAGGTACACACACACACACACACACACCCTAGTCTGGGGTTAGAGGTCGGCTACAGGGTCCCTCACGAGGACGGGTGCACCCCCGACACTATCCTGAGGTACACACACACACACACACACCCTAGTCTGGGGTTAGAGGTCGGCTACAGGGTCCCTCACGAGGACGGGTGCACCCCGACACTATCCTGAGGTACACACACGCACACACACACACACACACACCCTAGTCTGGGGTTAGAGGTCGGCTACAGGGTCCCTCATGAGGACGGGTGCACCCCCGACACTATCCTGAGGTACACACACACACACACACACACACACACACACACACCCTAGTCTGGGGTTAGAGGTCGGCTACAGGGTCCCTCACGAGGACGGGTGCACCCCCGACACTATCCTGAGGTACACACACACACACACACACACACACACACACACCCTAGTCTGGGGTTAGAGGTCGGCTACAGGGTCCCTCACGAGGACGGGTGCACCCCCGACACTATCCTGAGGTACACACACACACACACACACACACACCCTAGTCTGGGGTTAGAGGTCAGCTACAGGGTCCCTCACGAGGACGGGTGCACCCCCGACACTATCCTGAGGTACACACACACACACACACACACACCCTAGTCTGGGGTTAGAGGTCGGCTACAGGGTCCCTCACGAGGACGGGTGCACCCCGACACTATCCTGAGGTACACACACACACACACACACACACACCCTAGTCTGGGGTTAGAGGTCGGCTACAGGGTCCCTCACGAGGACGGGTGCACCCCGACACTATCCTGAGGTACACACACACACACACACACACACACACACACACACACACACACACCCTAGTCTGGGGTTAGAGGTCAGCTACAGGGTCCCTCACGAGGACGGGTGCACCCCGACACTATCCTGAGGTACACACACACACACACACACACACACACACACACACACACACCTAGTCTGGGGTTAGAGGTCGGCTACAGGGTCCCTCATGAGGACGGGTGCACCCCCGACACTATCCTGAGGTACACACACACACACACACACCCTAGTCTGGGGTTAGAGGTCGGCTACAGGGTCCCTCACGAGGACGGGTGCACCCCGACACTATCCTGAGGTACACACACACACACACACACACACCCTAGTCTGGGGTTAGAGGTCGGCTACAGGGTCCCTCACGAGGACGGGTGCACCCCGACACTATCCTGAGGTACACACACACACACACACACACACACACACACACACACCCTAGTCTGGGGTTAGAGGTCGGCTACAGGGTCCCTCATGAGGACGGGTGCACCCCCGACACTATCCTGAGGTACACACACACACACACACACACACACACACCCTAGTCTGGGGTTAGAGGTCGGCTACAGGGTCCCTCACGAGGACGGGTGCACCCCGACACTATCCTGAGGTACACACACACACACACACACACACACACACACCCTAGTCTGGGGTTAGAGGTCGGCTACAGGGTCCCTCACGAGGACGGGTGCACCCCGACACTATCCTGAGGTACACACACACACACACACACACACACACACACACACACACACACCCTAGTCTGGGGTTAGAGGTCGGCTACAGGGTCCCTCACGAGGACGGGTGCACCCCGACACTATCCTGAGGTACACACACACACACACACACACACACACACACACACACACACACACCCTAGTCTGGGGTTAGAGGTCGGCTACAGGGTCCCTCATGAGGACGGGTGCACCCCCGACACTATCCTGAGGTACACACACACACACACACACACACCCTGGACACCAACCTGCTGTACGAGTCAAAAATGACAGAAATAAAAAATATATATTTCAATGAAATTAATGTACTATATTTTAGTTCGATAATGTTTTTAATTTAATATTTAGTATTTTAGGGGATTTTATGGCACTGAATTATATTGACGCTGTATTAATAATCCATTTATTCACTTTTTGAGCATAGACCTGAAAACTAAATGTCTTAAACTGGTGAATCTGGAACGCTTTAGAGCGACAGACTGAAGTTTGATCTCTTCTCAGAGACGACACTCGGCAGATTATTGCTGGAGTGAAAACAGTTTTAAAAAGTTACAGAATTTATATGAATTGTTATCAAAAATGCAAAAAATGTATATGAAATACTTTCAAAATCACGTTTTACTCTAAAGCTGCATGAAAATCACAGCCATAACTCTCCACCAGTGTGTTGCGCATGTGAGCTGATCTCTCAGTGAATGAGCGTCAGTGAGATGTTGTTCGGCTGCAGTTCCAAACGCTTCCACTAGAGGAAACTCTCTCGTTTCTGACCGCGAGCAGCACAAGTGGGACTGTTGTTCAGGACCATTAAACCTGCTCAGATCATGGCCATGATTTATTGTGTGTGTGTGTGTTCACATAGCAAGAGCCAAAACCTTTACCAAGTTTCGTACAATTCCGATGAAGTATATATATAAAAAAAAAATTAAATGTTTGGCACCAGTGGTAAAGCTTGTGCTGTAACTCTGCAGGTTCGTGACGGACTCGCTCCTGCTGGAGGAAATGATGTCAGACCCTCTCCTGCGCCAGTATGGGGTGTTGGTGATCGACGAGGCTCAGGAGCGCACGGTTTCCACGGATGTTTTGCTAGGGCTCCTGCGTGACGTGTGCCAGCAGCGCCGCGAGCTCCGGGTGCTAGTGCTAACCGATCCAGCCAGCGCGCACACCTTCGCTAGCTTCCTGGGAGAGAGCGTGCCTCACCTCAGCGTTCCCGCGCTAGCCTCCAGCGCCGAGATTCTGTACCGGGACCCACCCACAGGACGTGACCTAGCAACCGCTTCCTGTCACATGATCCTGGATCTGCACCGCAGGGGGGAGCAAGGAGACGTTCTAGTGTTCCTCCCTAGCGTTCAGGTGTGTGTGTTTATCACTTATTTATTTATTTAACCAGAAAGGTCCCGTTAATTAAGCTACGAACATATTTTTTTACAGTCTATGGTTCAATAACCTGTATTTTAAAGAGGCCATATTAAACCCTTTTGTGCAGGTTTTCCTGCTTGAATGTTGATTATTCTCCTCATATTCTCCATTGTTGCGGCTCCTCTCTTCCCAGTCTGTCAGTAACGCTCTGTTTACTTCCTGTCTCTATGAAGCCCCTCCTTCTGAAAAGCACACTGTGCTCTGATTGGTCGGCTGGAGCAGTGTGTTGTGATTGGTCGAGCGCTTCGAGTGTGTTTGGGAAATGTCCCGCCCCTTTCCATAACCGCCAGTTTAACACACTACTGACTAACTCAACCAGGCTCCGCCCCTTTATTCTGCGCATTCATTATTATAATGAGGAATATTGTGACTTTGCAGAGCTTTTCATGCTCAAACAGCAACACTGAGAACATCCAGTGATCTAACATAGTCACATCAAACCTACTTGATTTCTTAATTTCTATAAAACAGCGGACATGTGTGTGTTTGTTTTCCCTTACTGCAAAAAATGCTTTTCTTACTCAGTATTTTTGTCTTGTTTCCAGTCCAAATATCTAAAAATTCTTAAATCAAGATGCATTTACTAAAGTAGTAAAATGCCATAAGATATTATGTCTTGTATCTTTTGTCTTGTTTTCTGTACAAATAATCTCAAACTATATTACCTTGAAAAGCAAAATGACCAAAGATTGAGTGAGTTTATGCTTAAAACAAGAAACAATGCTTAAATATGTAATTTTGGTGATCAAAGATGAGTTTTAAGACATACAATGATTGACTACGGGGGACTTTAAATGTTCAGAGATGTGTTTGAGCAGGCTGTTGTTGTGCTCGTCAGGAGATCCAGGAGTGTGGAGCGGCGCTGGAGAAGGAGTGTGTGTCTCTGAGCTCTCATCTGTCGTCTCTGCGCGTGATCGAACTTCACGCTGGCGTCGGAGGCGCGTCGCAGGAGCTTTACGAGCCCGAGAGCGCCGAGGACGAGCAGGAGGACGAGCAGGAGGATCCGGCTCACAGACGCAGGGTCGTTCTCACTGACGCCTTAGGAGAGGCTTCCTTCTCCCTCCGTAACGTCCGATACGTCATCGACACCGGCGTCCAGCTGAAGACCGTGAGTGTGTGGAGATGGGCCGGCAGAATGGCTGAAAAGCTCAATTCGAATGTATTTTTTAAAGGGATAGTTCACCCAATTAGCCCATGATTTACTCTCCATCAAGCCGTCCTAGGTGTATATGACTTTCTTCTTTCAGACGAATACAATCAGAGTTATATTAAAAAATGTCCTGGCTCTTCTAAGCTTTATAATGGGAGTGAATTGCTGTTTCTGTTTTGAAGTCGATAAAAGTGCATCTATCCATCATAAAAGTGCATCTATCCATCATAAAAGTGCATCTATCCATCATAAAAGTGCATCTGTCCATCATAAAAGTGCATCTGTCCATCATAAAAGTGCATCTATCCATCATAAAAGTGCATCTATCCATCATAAAAGTGCATCTATCCATCATAAAAGTGCATCTGTCCATCATAAAAGTGCATCTATCCATCATAAAAGTGCATCTGTCCATCATAAAAGTGCATCTATCCATCATAAAAGTGCATCTATCCATCATAAAAGTGCATCTATCCATCATAAAAGTGCATCTATCCATCATAAAAGTGCATCTGTCCATCATAAAAGTGCATCTATCCATCATAAAAGTGCATCTATCCATCATAAAAGTGCATCTATCCATCATAAAAGTGCATCTGTCCATCATAAAAGTGCATCTATCCATCATAAAAGTGCATTCCAATTTTAAAATATTTTTAATATATAATGTATTCGCCTGAAAGAAGAATGTCATATACACCTAGGATGACTTAAATCATAGGCTAATTTTCATTTTTGGGTGAACTATCCCTTTAAATATTAGCAAAATCGAATTATATTAGATTTCTAAAAGCAATGCTTGATGTTAGAGGAAGAGAGTGCTGTATTGTCTCCAGTGTCCACAAGAGGGCGCACGCGAGCGCAACAAGCAAATATAAACCAAATCAAGCATCGCATCTTTTGTTGAAATGAAACGACATTCACTTTTTAAAGTGCATTAACTTTTGAAACATTTGTTCTTAAATAAAATATAATTTCCTTAATGTGCATGCAAGTAAAATTAGGTTACAATAGTGTGTTAAACTGTGTTTGTGCATCAGTAACCTGAGAAACACACTTACACACACAGCGTAATGAACTACATGAACACACAATAGCAAACTGACATTCAGAAACACTCACTTCTACTCTCTACATCTACATATAGTTCATCAAAGACACCAGACGCTCTTGATCTGAGCGAGTGCTGAGCGCTTTCTGTTGACAGTGTTTCCAGCTGATGAACACACACACACACACTCACACACACACACTCTCACACACACTCTCTCATACACTCTCTCACACACACACACTCTCTCTCACACACACTGACACTCTCTCTCTCACACACACACACACACACGCACGCACACACACACACACACACACACACTCTCACACACACTCTCTCATACACTCTCACACACACACTCTCTCTCACACACACTGACACTCTCTCACACACACACACACACACACACGCACGCACACACACAAACTCTCACACACACACACACACACTCTCACACATACACACTCTCTCTCACACTCTCTCTCACACACACTCTCTCACACACACTCTCTCACACACTCTCTCTCTCTCTCTCTCTTACACACACACAGGGGATGTCATCCTCATGTCTCGTGCGCTTCTCGACACACCAAACATACGGTTTTTGCATTCGAATGTGCATTTTTTTATTTTATTTGACGAATATTCGAAATTCACACATTTATTTGACGGGCCTAGTGGAGATCAGAGTTTGCGTGTGTTGTGAGGTTCAGTTCAGTGTTGCTCACCCTGCTGTTCCTGCACAGATCTACAACCCACAGATCCGAGCGGATTCACAGCTTCATCAGCCAATCAGCAGACAGCAGGCCGACGCTCGAGCCCGCAGGGTCAACAGCAAACTCCCCGGTGGGTAAACACACACACCCTATTAAAGTGCTCCTATTACTATTATTTTTCGGATATTATCTTTCATGTAGTGTGAAATAAAGCTGTTTGTGAATGTAAAAACTCTGCAAAGTTTCAAAAATCAAAGTGCACAAACGTCTCCTAAAAGAAAGAAGTGATTCTGAACTGAAACGAGTCGTCAGTAATTCAGT
>CM060595.1:905563-973063 GCA_030578255.1 Tiaroga cobitis
GTGAATGGATGACCTTAGCACACGCGTGGTTTTGTTTACACATTTTGGTTCACTTGCAAAAAGGGCAGTGTGAAAGCGAACCACACCAAACAAACAAAAAATCAACAATTTATTTGGTCCGGACCAAAGTAAGTGAATTAGCGGACTTTCCTGGTGTGAATACACCCCTAAGTTCTGAATCCTGGAAAAAGTCGGAATTGAGAGATTTAACCTCAGGGGAATATGTCCGGTCCACACGTGGATTCCACACGGGCCAGATGTGGGCCGACACCTGTTGCTGTCTGGGATAGTTGGTTCTGATTGCACTGAGATGACTGCACATGATCAGTGTGCCGGTGTGTTTGATCTTCAGGTTGCTCATGACGTGGACGGCTCGGGGAACTATCTGCTGCTCACACACCGCCACGTGTCCCACCTCCACCCGTTCTCCTCGTACCGCTGTCGCCGGCCGCGACCCGACCCGCCCGGCTGGGTGCTTTACCACGACTTCACCATCTCACACGACAACTGCATCTGCATCGTGTCCGAGATCCACCCTCAAATGTGAGTGTGAACGTATCAAATCCCTGCCTGTCTGTGAGTGCTTTAAAGGAGGAGTTCACTTTACAATGAAAATTAGCCCATGATTTACTCTCCCTCAAGCCGTCCTAGGAGTATATGACACTCTTCTCTCAGACGAACACAATCAGAGTTATATTAAAAAATGTCCTGGCTCTTCCAAGCTTTATAATGGCAGTCAATGGCTGTTTCTGTTTTGAAGTCCATAAAACTGCATCTATTCACTTTTATGATGGACAGATGCACTTTTATGATGGACAGATGCACTTTTATGATGGACAGATGCACTTTTATGATGGACAGATGCACTTTTATGATGGATAGATGCACTTTTATGATGGACAGATGCACTTTTATGATGGACAGATGCACTTTTATGATGGATAGATGCACTTTTATGATGGATAGATGCACTTTTATGATGGATAGATGCACTTTTATGATGGACAGATGCACTTTTATGATGGACAGATGCACTTTTATGATGGACAGATGCACTTTTATGATGGATAGATGCACTTTTATGATGGACAGATGCACTTTTATGATGGACAGATGCACTTTTATGATGGACAGATGCACTTTTATGATGGACAGATGCACTTTTATGATGGATAGATGCACTTTTATGATGGATAGATGCACTTTTATGATGGACAGATGCACTTTTATGATGGACAGATGCACTTTTATGATGGATAGATGGACTTTTATGATGGATAGATGCACTTTTATGATGGATAGATGCACTTTTATGATGGACAGATGCACTTTTATGATGGATAGATGCACTTTTATGATGGATAGATGCACTTTTATGATGGATAGATGCACTTTTATGATGGACAGATGCACTTTTATGATGGACAGATGCACTTTTATGATGGACAGATGCACTTTTATGATGGATAGATGCACTTTTATGATGGACAGATGCACTTTTATGATGGACAGATGCACTTTTATGATGGACAGATGCACTTTTATGATGGACAGATGCACTTTTATGATGGATAGATGCACTTTTATGATGGATAGATGCACTTTTATGATGGACAGATGCACTTTTATGATGGACAGATGCACTTTTATGATGGACAGATGCACTTTTATGATGGACAGATGCACTTTTATGATGGACAGATGCACTTTTATGATGGATAGATGGACTTTTATGATGGATAGATGCACTTTTATGATGGACAGATGCACTTTTATGATGGACAGATGCACTTTTATGATGGATAGATGCACTTTTATGATGGACAGATGCACTTTTATGATGGACAGATGCACTTTTATGATGGACAGATGCACTTTTATGATGGATAGATGCACTTTTATGATGGACAGATGCACTTTTATGATGGACAGATGCACTTTTATGATGGATAGATGCACTTTTATGATGGACAGATGCACTTTTATGATGGATAGATGCACTTTTATGATGGATAGATGCACTTTTATGATGGACAGATGCACTTTTATGATGGATAGATGCACTTTTATGGACTTCAAAACAGAAACAGCAATTCACTGCCATTATAAAGCTTAGAAGAGCCAGGACATTTTTTTTAATATAACTCTGATTGTGTTCGTCTGAGAGAAGAGTGTCATATACACCTAGGACGGCTTGAGGGCGAGTAAATCATGGGCTAATTTTCATTTTAAAGTGAACTCCTCCTTTAAGCTGGTTTAATCTCGTCTCCTGTGTGTTGTAGGTTGGTGGAGCTGGCGCCTCAGTATTATCTCGGGAACCTTCCTCCCAGCGACGGCCTGGATCTGCTGATGAGCCTCAGACTGAGTTTATTCCCTCCGGGTGATCAGGACACGATCCCTCAGGAGAAAAGCCTTGAGGAAGCGAGCGACGAGTCCAGCGCAGAGACGTGCAGCGTTCAGTAACCGCTCAGATGTTGCACTCACTGGAACACACACACACTCACTCGCTGGAACACACACACACACTCACTCGCTGGAACACACACACACACTCACTCGCTGGAACACACACACACACTCACTCGCTGGAACACACACACACTCACTCACTGGAACACACACACACACTCACTCACTCGCTGGAACACACACACACACTCACTCGCTGGAACACACACACACACACACTCACTTGCTGGAACACACACACACACTCACTCACTGGAACACACACACACACTCACTCACTGGAACACACACACTCACTCACTGGAACACACACACACACTCACTCACTGGAACACACACAAACTCACTCGCTGGAACACACACACACTCACTCACTGGAACACACACACACACACACACACTCACTCGCTGGAACACACACACACACTCACTCGCTGGAACACACACACACACTCACTCGCTGGAACACACACACACACTCACTCACTGGAACACACACACACTCACCTGCTGGAACACACACACTCACCTGCTGGAACACACACACACTCACTCACTGGAACACACACACTCACTCGCTGGAACACACACACACACTCACCTGCTGGAACACACACACACACTCGCTGGAACACACACACACTCACCTGCTGGAACACACACACTCACCTGCTGGAACACACACACTCAGTCGCTGAAACACACACACTCAGTCGCTGAAACACACACACTCACTCGCTGAAACACACACACTCACTCGCTGAAACACACACACACACACACACACACACTCAGTCACTGAAACACACACACTCAGTCGCTGAAACACACACACTCAGTCGCTGAAACACACACACTCAGTCGCTGAAACACACACACTCACTCGCTGAAACACACACACTCACTCGCTGAAACACACACACACACACACACACACACACACACTCAGTCGCTGAAACACACACACTCAGTCGCTGGAACACACACACTCACTCGCTGAAACACACACACACACACACACACACACTCAGGCCGCGGTGCAATGAAGAACTCCAGATGAACTCAGATGAGCTTTAATCAGGCTCAGATCTGTTATTTCTGTAATTGACATACTATGATATATATATTTATATATATATATTTTTAATAGTGAATAAAGACTGGATTCCTGGATCAAGGAAGGGAAGAGAGTCCAGCAAACACACTATCGGTTCCTGCAGCCAATCAGACGAAGCTCAGTCATGTCCAATCACATGATCAAGACTACAGTCCTCAGAGAGTCTCTCTCTCTCTCTATATATATATATATAATCAGTCACGCCCGGTAGTGTGAAGGCATCTGCATCACTAGTGTGTGTGAGTGTGTTGATACACACTCCTGCTCCGTCTGTCACACACACACACACACTCCTGTACGGACTCTTATATTTGTGTTGTTGTGTGTCTTTGTTCTCCTCAGCCAAACTTGTGTCCTCTGGATTCTCAGTGTGAGCTGAAGGATCTTCCGGCCCGTTCAACCAGAACCATAACATAACCATAACTATAACCATAACTATAACCCATAACTATAACCATAACCATAACTATAACCCATAACTATAACCCATAACTATAACCCATAACCATAACTAGAACCAGAACTATAACCATAACTATATTAGTGTCTGCATGAATGCACGATAGCTGGTTATTACGAGCGCTCTGCCACTGTAAACACTCGAGTTCTTCAAAGCCTGAAAGCACATTTCCTCCACATGAAAAACATGCTTTCATAAGTCATAATTAAGTCATAAAAGATGAAAAGTTTAAATAATTACTAAACTCATAATGACATACAAGTCGAAATTGACAGAAGACATTCTAAGTCATGGCTTAGTTTCGACTTTTTATCTCATAATTATTGCTTGCTATGTCGATTCATTTTTTGTCATAATATTGACTCGTTTATCTCATTATTTTGACTGTAGAATTATGACTTTGTATGTCATGAATTAAGTAATAATTTAGACTTTTTATCTCATAATTTGGACTTGGTATGTCAATTTCAACTTTTTGTCATAATTTTTACTTTTTTACCTCATAATTATGACTTGGTATGTCATAATTAAAAATTTAATTATTTATATTTTGACTCATCTCATTATTTTGACTATCAATTTCAACGTATAATTATGACAGTATGTCAATAATTAAGTAATAATTTAGGCTTTGTACCGCATAATTGACTTGCTATGTCATAATTTCAACTTTTTATGTCACGATCGACTTTATCTCAGTTTTAACCTGATGTTCCGCTTCCGTGGCAGAACTGGGCTTCCACAGGGTGGGTTCTGATTGGCTGTCGGTGTTTTCATCATTCCTCTGCTATTCTCTTAGAGTTCGAAACTAATATTAAACGTCAGTTATTGTGAACGGGCTTTTAGTCCGAGACGAGCGGCTCAAACACACACACCCGCTGACACACACTCAGCTTCCCATCGGGCCGAACACGTCTCCGGGTCAAGCATAACACGTGTTGTGCCCTGAGCTGCTCCTCTTCCTCTTCCTCTTCCTCTTCCGTGATTCCCTGAACACGACGCTCGTGAAGCCGATGTTCGGGCTCAGTGTGTTTGAATCCTATGATTGTGTTTCGGGGTTTTAGAGGTCGTTTACTCCTTATAGTTTGTTTTTGTATTTTTCTAAATCTTGTTGCTCTCTCCCAGAATCCTCTGTGTTTGTGTGTGAACTCTTGAGTGTATAAATGTGACTTTAATACAGGGGGAATTTGAACACTAATTAAAACTTGTGGTGCTTTTTGAATTCCAGTTTTGTTTTTCTAAGTATAGCAGGTGTGTTTATGTCTATATCTTTTTTTATTTGGCAACCACTCAAAATAGCTTATTTAGTGCACCGGGGCAAAAATTAATAAATCAATCATAAATCTCTCATTATGTTATATCATCACTAAATATAAGATTCAATCTTTTTGTTAACTTGTTTTCTGTCAATCAGAGTCAGAATTGAAAGAGAAATTCAGAATTCCAGAAAAGGTCAATTTCTTAATTTAAACTAAGAATTCAATGGAAAAAAGTCAAAATTGTGTGATTTAAACTCAGAATAAAAAAAAATCGGAATCGTGAGATTTTTACTCAGACTTCCGGAAATAAGTCAGAATTGTGAAATATAAACTCAGAATCGAGTTAATTAGCTTTTTCTATTTTAATTCCACGGTGTAAATAAGCTTCCCCAAACCCGAGCGTGTCCACAGTGGCACCA
Source organism: Tiaroga cobitis (assembly GCA_030578255.1). Classification (NCBI taxonomy): domain Eukaryota; kingdom Metazoa; phylum Chordata; class Actinopteri; order Cypriniformes; family Leuciscidae; genus Tiaroga; species Tiaroga cobitis. The sequence goes on from CM060595.1 coordinate 911,288, forward strand.
ACAGTTGGACAGTGGAAGTGTGTGTGTGCAGACGCAGTAATCAACACGACAGATTTGAGTGAGATTTTATTGCAGTCTTCAGCAACAGATGCAGCTGTAAGACACGAGCGTGTCGGATCAAGGCCCGGCCGAGCTGCAGGAAACGTGCGCCTCGGCCTCGTGGATCTGCTGAAGCTCTGGGTAATGAAGCGTTCTCCTGGTCCTGATCCACACTGGGTCTGACTCCGGTTCCGCCTGACTCCAGGCTCCGTCTTCATTTCTTCTCGGGTTTGGCGTCCAGCGGCTGCCCAATGTCTTTCCCTCGAAGCTTCAGACCTGATCAACAAGTCCAGATCAAGTCAGTCTCCATCATCTATACAGCGCTTTAACAATAGAGTTTTATCATAACGGTTAAATGATGGGAAAAGGGGATCATCTCCGTGTAAACTTCACAACACGAACCTGTGAAACGCTGACGGTGTCCACATGCGCATCACGTGTTTAGTCTACAGATATGCACGTTTGCATATATATGAGCATAATATATATATATATACACACACACACACAGACAACACACCGGCTCAATACATAATTATGACTTACTAATATTTTATATCATAATTTATATTTTCTATCTCATAATTGTGACTTGGTGTGTCATAATAAAAAAAAATCATAACTTGTTTATCATTATTTTGACTGTCAATTTCAACTCTGTCATATAATTATGACTTAGCATGTCATGAATTAAGTAATAATTTAGACTTTTTATCTATAGTTATGACAGTATTTCATGACTTTTTTTTAGTAATTTACTTTTTACTCTCATTATTATGCTTTCGAATGTCATAATTTCAATTTATCATCACATAATTCTGACTTGGTTTGTCAATTTCAACTTTTTTTCTCATAATTATGACTTGGTATGTCATTATTGATTTTTGTCATAGTTTTGACTTGTTGAAATTTACAGTCAAAATAATGACAGACCAAGTCGTAATTATGAGATAAAAAGTTGAAATTGACAAACCAAGTCACAATTATGTGATGATAAATTGAAATTATTACTTAATGACATAGTAAGTCATAATTATATGATAAAGTTGAAATTGACAGTCAAAATAATGATAAACTTTATCATATAATTATGACTTACTATGTCATGGATTAAGTAATAACTTTTTATTACATAATTTTGACTTGGTATGTCAATTTCAACTTTTTGTCATAATTTTTACTTTTTTTATCATAATTATGACTTAGAAGACATAAAAAGTCACTCATGACTTTAAGTATTAATTTGTACTTTCTATTTTTATACTTCATAATTTCAACTTTTTATCATAATTTGGACTTGGTATGTCATAATTTTAAGAAAATGTCAATTTTGATTTGTTTATCATTATTTTGACTGACAATTTTAACTTTATCATATAATGATGACTTAGTATGTCATGAATTAAGTAATAATTTCAACTTTTATATCAAAATTATGACTTGGTATGTCATAAAAGTTTTTAATGAAATCATTTTTTGCCTCATCTCATAACTAGAGCTGCTCACCAATGGCTCTCTCGATTTTGCCCATGACCTGGTTATTGGGGATGGCCTTCCCGCACTCGTAGTCGGCGATGACCTGAGGCTTCTCGCTGATTTTCTGGTGAACAAAAACACACAACATATTTCTGAAGGAGCATTTCTGATCAACTTTATTAAAAAAGGCAGAATTTTTGAGATTGCGAGCCAATAACTCGACAGCGGTGAAGCCATGTTATTTTTAATACCCGCTTACCGACAGACTGCCTTGAATCCCTCGCCATTAAACCATAGACTGTATATAATATGCGCGTAGTGTGTGTGACGTCACCCGTAGTGTTCCTGAAGCCCAAAGTGGGCGGAGCCGGCCGTCGCCCCCCTGGCCGCGCGTCACTCCCGGATAAACGAACATGTGCAGCGAGGCGGATTAGCTGAGGTGATGCTAACGCTAGCAGACAAACGGCTAGCAGTGACATCAGCGGCAATCCACCTGTCACTCAAGTGGCCACGCCCTTAATTATGCACAACTTGAAGGCTTAATATAATTTACACGGATGAGTTATAAAATCGTCATGATGGGCAACATTAGCACTTTTAGCACCAGACTGTAAACATGTTTATTTCTGCTGTAAAGTTGGGCATTTTAACATGCGGGTCTATGGGACTGAGTCTCTTCTGCAGCCGGCCTCTAGTGGCCAGTGGAGGAACTGCAGGTTAACTCTCTGGTTGCGTTTGCATTAAACACACGAGTCGTGCCAGAGACGGCTCAGATCGCTCAGGCTTACAGTGGCGAGATCTTTCTGCGTCAGACCATGGTCTTGTCGGCCTTTCTGGATCACTTTCCCCACTTCCAGCGGCACTCGCTGGTGGTGCAGCTCCTCCGTCTCGTGGTCCAGTTTAGCCGTGTTCTTCGTCACCAGATGCTGCTTGTTCTGCCCCGCCGACCCTGAGAACCAACGTCACCGGAAATACTATTACATTATCAGTGCACATCATTATTGTGGTAATAATGTTGAATCAGAATAACTTGCAGCATCTCTTCTCTGGTGATGTGGGCGGGGCTATAACCTGTCACTCACATGAGATCAGCCAATAGCAAACCACAACCATCCAATTAACTCCCCACAGACACAATCAAGCCCCGCCCACATTTGTTCTCGTTCCTGAAGCTCTTCACTCGATATACGACACAATAGAGGAGAGAAGACCAGCGCAACTTCCCTTCAATGGCATCTTTAAACACTGACACAAGACGTCTAACCATGAGGATGGTGTTTTCTATATAAGATTAGACATACGCAATATTATAGTGGATATGAGCTGTCTGTTCCTCATCTTTATCTCAAACAACATATCAATGCCGTTCTGAAACACAAGACAAAGGGCAAAAACACACACATATAAACACCTAAACACATTCACTGAAGCCACGCTTATAATCTCTGAATGTTTGGCTCATAGCAGAGGAAGCACTTCTATTTATTTATGGGTCATTTTATATTGAACATATTGTGAAAAGCGCTATATAAACTTAAGCTGTCGGAAACACTGGAGAACCGGAAATGTTCTCATTGAGGGTCATGAACATGTAAAACACTAAACAACCCCGGAGCTGGTTATCTGACCCTCAAACTAATACTCACTTTTAATAATGACCTCACGAGAAACTAAACCTCACTGACGCTCATTTCTTCAGATAACAACCTCAAATCTGGAACACAAACCATTGAAAAAAATGGACTTTTGAGGGTTAAATGTAAATTAAGTGTCCGAATACGAAATAGATTAAATACATAAGCATACTAATATGATTAAAAGATAAAGATAATTTATCTGATGTGATTACAGTGACGGATGTATTGAGTCACAGCAGTTTTACTGTAGATGATGATGATGATGATGATGATGATGATGTGTGAGATGAAAGGTCAAAGGTTCATTTAGTTGTTGTTGTCAAACACACTCCAGTAAATCTACAGTCCAACAATATTATTATTATTATTTCTTTACATTTTTTGGTGGTCTCCACGTCATCTCCACGCCTCTGCGCAGCAGCGACCGCCTAAAACAACAATCACACACACACACACACACACTTCAGAACTCAGTCTATTCACATGCTTCACATTTCCCTAGTGGGAAAAGTATACTTTATTGTATTTGACATATATTCCCTTTTTCAATAAGTATTTTGCAAATATACTAACAAAAATGTTTGCCATCTTTAAACATATTAAAAGAATCTAAACAGGTAAAAGCATTATTAGCATCATACTTTAACTTTTAACACACTTTAAAAATAAAATATGAAAACTATACTTTTATATTTGTAATGTACTTGCAACAAAGTACACTTTAATATCACTAATCAAGCATGTAATTAGTCCCTACACAGGCATATACTTAAAGTTTACTTGAAGTTGTTCCAATTTAGCACACAAAAGTACACTAAATACACTTAAAGTTGTGCTTTACTACAATTTAATTACAACTAAAATATACTTAGTCGGCTACAAAATTAGTTGTTTCAAAACAGCACACGTCAACTTAACTAATCATTAACACACTTGAAGTGTCCTGATAATTAGTCCGGCTGCAAGTATGCTAAAGCATATGTGTTTTTCACCGATGCAAATTCAGTTTATATGCAAAGCACTTTCCACATTACATATGGTTTCACAGCACTTGTTTTAAATTTCAGACATTGTTTCTGTTCGTCCAAACAACAAGAACATGAAAATGAAACATGTGACTGTCTAGAGTTGTTATGATCGAGGGAATATTCTAGATTCCAGCGCGCGCCACGTGTTGACCAGCCGAACCCGAACTGTGATCCGGATCATCAGAACACACTCACCTGTCTGGATTTGGACTGAGAAGCAGAGGGGTTCTTCTTCCTCAACACAGTCACCGTGTCCCAGTCGCTCTCGGCCATGCTGTCTCTGTGTGTGTGTGTGTGTGTGTGTGTGTGTGCGAGAGAACCAGATCCGCCGACACTGAGCAGCAGAGATTCGCTGAACACCAACAGCGACACCCGCAGTTCCAGCCGTCAGTCAGCGACACTTCTTATTTCTGTGTGGAATTTTGCAGTTTATTTATTATAAATGAGGTGTTTTTAATACGCTTTAAGACACACCGTGTGTAAGTTCATAAGTCGACAGCATTGCTGAGTATTTCCTGCTTAAAACTGCAGTGAACCAAAGACAGTCTCAAAAACACGGTTTGAAATCGCTGGTGTTTCTGACGTCACAAACGACCTTGTAACCAATCAGATCAACGTGTGATCGTCAACCAGTGGATCTCTGAGCTGAGTGAGTGAGTGGAGGCGGGGCTCATTTGCATATTCATAGCACCGCGCATACTAAATGAGGCGAGGGTGTCAAGTTACATTCAAGATATTTTAAGGCACGACAAAACAATTTTCAAGTAAAAAACATTTAAATATGTAATTTTGGTGATCAAAGAGGAGTTTTAAGGGGAAAGATTATTGACTACAGGGGGACTTTATTAATGTGCCTCGTAATCTTGAATCAGAATCAGTTCCTCTTGCAGGATCTCTGCTCTTCTCTGATGACGAAGGCGGGGCTATAACCTGTCACTCACATGAGATCAGCCAATAGCAAACCCCAACCATCTAACCAGCCAATCAATTCCGAAAGCAGTGCCTCCTCAAAAAAAAAACTGGATGAGAAATTCATCCTCAGTACAAAAATAAAACGCAAACATTATGCAATATGGCATTAAAAGGTGTATCACTCCTCTGAGCCCGATGAGTAAAACAGACCGCCTGAATGGGGTAAAGTCATGTGACAGAAAGCGCTATAAATCCCACCTCTCGTTTTCTCGTTTCATTTCATGTTTGCAAATCGGTATTTAAAAACAAACATATAATTAAAAACATCCAAAGTTTGTTCCATTGTTCCAAAAACAATACCTTGTATCACTTAGTATGTGATCATTTAAGGCCATTAGTATAGTTTGTTATTAATGAATCGACACATTAAGTTGTGCATATGATTCCTTAACGCAGCATTGCAAGATGGGAACGATATTAAATACAAACATTTAGTTAAATCTGAGTTTTAGGAAAATTCGTAAAGTCGGCATGAAACAAAAGTTGCGTGAAGCGCTTCTGGAACAAGAACAAATGTAGGGCGGGGCTTTGTGTCCGTGTGGAATTGATCGGTTGTGGTTTGCTATTGGCTGATCTCATGTGAGTGACAGGTTAAAGCCCCGCCCACATCATCAGAGAAGAGAAGAGATGCTGCAAGAGGAACTGATTCTGATTCAATATTATTAACACAATAATGACATGCACAGATAAATAATTTAGAATAAACCCTGCAATATTCCATAAAAAAAAAACAAGAATTTTAATTTAATTCCTGCAGGCGTCGCTGTGGCTCGGTGGTGACGTCATATCCGCTCTGGGCGGCAGCAGCAGCAGCTTCACTCTCAGGCCGGGAAAACCCGAAACAAGCGAACAGAGAAAAACACTGAGAAATCTCCATCCATCCTGCCGAGTTTCTCTCTCCGGTGGAAATATATCGATATATGTGATCTAAGGTGACAGTCATACGTTTAATCGGTGAGTTATTCGCGCGCTCCGTGCGGTTATTCGTGTGTTTCGCATCGGTTTGTCGCAGGATGTCTCAGTGTTTGTGTCGCTTTGTTCTGAGGAGCAGCCATTTTTAATCGCCTCACACATCAACAAGTCCACTCAAAACCCTCATTAACGCATTGAATAGTCAATATACTGGTCTATTTTAATCAAACACCCGCGATACTGGCGATTCTGTCCATGTTTGAAGCTCGTTTGTCGGTTCTGCTGAAGTTTATACATCAGAAGCAGCTCGCGGCTAATCCCCGTTAGCATGGCTAAACCTATCAGATAATTTGTCAAAATCTCTCAGATCATGTAAAATATCGTTATTAATCAGCGCTCACGCGTATATTTACAGACTCTAGTGTGTGATCGTGTTGATTTAACGTGTGTGAAATGAGCTGCTTGTTCAGTAATCAGGCTGGAGAGCTTCTGTTTACATCTCATGCTAACTGACTCTAATCGCGTACGAGTTCGTGTTTTAACCGACAGATTCAGTGTAAGTGAATATAACGCTCCCCGTGTTCCACTAACTGCAGATTGTAGTTTAAAGAGTGGATTTGACAGATGTGTTGGTTTTATTTAGCCTGCCACCAATTTCATATTCCGCTAATAAATCACGTCTTTTATTCCACAATCGTCGTCTTGTTTAATGTGTGCTTGTTTTCTCGTGAAGTCTGTATTTGTGTATATTTCTCATTTCTGTCTCATGTTGAGTCTGAGTTTGGCTCTGATGATGATGATGATGATGAAGGTCGCCTATCAGAGTGGAAATATAACGCTTTGTGTGTTAGTGTTCACGCACTTGATTTTTTTTTTTTTTTTAACGAATGCACTTTATTTTAAGGTGTTTTTGTCCAAGTACTGAGTAATATTAATTAATACCATGTATTTACTGTATAATTAGGGTTTGGGTTAGTTACTGTGTGTATAATCGATTGTTATTACCTGCGTAACAAACACTGTAAAGTAAAGTGCCACTTTATATTAGGCGTCTTTAACTAGTATGTACATGCATCAAAAACATTTGTACAGTGTGTTTGTTGTGTAGATGATGTTGTGAAACACTTGTGATGCTATTGGTGTGGGATATGAGTCATGTTAGGGACATGTGTGTGTATATATAAACAAACATTAAGTGCATTGTATCAAATGAGTTATTTAAATGTTATTATAAAATATACTTCATATAAGGTGGGGCCAATAAAGTGTTACTTTGGTTTTTTTCTTAAATCTTTTTAGTCTTCAAAGCTTAAGTCAAAAATTATTAAATGCATCTTTTCTGGGGCTTTATTTCAACTGTCTGTGAATCTCCTTTGTCTAATACACGTTTAGATGTCTCTAGATTGTTAGTGTAAATTGAAGGTTTGCACTTAAAGTAAAAGCTGGAGATTATTTACTCGTTTTGGGACACAAACGCAGATGTTTCGCAGACATTCGCGCTGCTCTTTTCCTCGGATAAAGCAGACGGTGTGTTTTATTCACTGGTCAGCCGCAGAAACACCAGTAATGACAGTGCAAGCTTCTACATTTGTGGGGATTATTCCTTTAAAGCGTTAGTTCATCCGAAAACCCATCGTTCTGACATCATCGCTCCAAACTCATAAGACTTTCTTTCATCAAGATATTTTTTACTGAAATCTGGCCCTCCATTGAAAGTCCATGTAACCAAAAAAAAAAAGTCAATCTCCTGAAGTGACATGACTACTTTATGTGATGAACAGATTTAATGAAAACTTTTAGTCACATAAAGACATTGATCAGCGCACACGCATCAAATATAGTAAACAGTAACTCGGACACACTGCTAAAAAATGCTTTTCCTGCTCACTATTTTTGTCTTGTTTCCAGTCCAAATATCTAAAAAATTCTTAAATCAAGATGCATTTACTAAACTAATTAAATGCCATATGATATTATGTCTTGTTTTCTGGGGAAATAAATCAAAATGAAGTGAGTTTTTGCTTAAAACAAGCTTAGTATTCTGTCTAAGATTGTGTTTTCAGTTGACCAGCTTTGAAATGTGTCTGAACCAGATCCTCTTTGTGGCGTTGACACCGCTATACCGCACGGTTCAGGGTTGCAGAGATGTTGATTCTTCTTCTGTCGTGTCTTTCCACAGAAACAGACGGTACTGAGGAAGAGGTGCAAAGAAAAATTCCCATACTCGATGACATTACATCGCAATGTCCGATCGTTTGGGGCAAATAACCAAGTCCAAGGATGGGAAAAGCAAGTATTCATCACTCAGCCTATTTGACAAGTACAAAGGGAAGTCAATAGAAGCACAGAAAACCACAGGTGAGACTCACGAACCCAATATTCATGACATCCGTATGAAGTTCTGAAGTCCTGTTCTGTTTGTCATATTCACATTTATCTCATCCACTCCATGTTTAGCGGCACCAAAGCGTCTCGTGTGAAATGATACATATGATGATCGCTTTATATTCACATTTATCCCATCCCATCTATCCTATGTATCCCATGATATACAGTCAAACCAAAAATTATTCAGACACCAGATATACTAGATCCATATATTCATATTACACCCAAATATTCTTCATACAGTGACTACCAGTGACATTTATACACATTTGGGATTAAAAATGATTCCTCCACTTTGAGCTGATCATGTTTTGCTGAAGTGTGTTTTCTGTAATTGCTAAAGCTCTTTTTACACACACACTGAACAACATGAAGCATTGCTTGGTCACTGGTTGAGCTAAACTGGTATTATCTAATTGTGTAGTTAAATTTAACAGCTGACAGATATTCAACATAATTCATGTGTGAGAGTCTAACAGAAGGACGGACAAAACCAGTCAAATATCAACTTGTTTATCATATTTTATTACCATTTTCGAATCTATAGCGAATAAACTTTGATAATGTGAGAGATGTTGAAGGTGTCTGAATAAGTGTTGGTTTGGCTGTATATGATGTGTTCTCTGACCGCCTCTCTCCTGTCTCCTACAGTTGTTGCACGACATGGCTTACAGAGTCTTGGCAAAGTGGCCGCTGCCCGGCGCATGCCTCCTCCCGCTCACCTGCCGAGTCTGAAGTCTGAGAGTAAAGGAAACGACCCCAACGTGTTTATCGTGCCCAAAGACGGTACAGGATGGGCAAACAAGCAGGATCAACCCGATCCAAAGAGGTCAGGCCCGAATGCTCAGTAAAACATTTCTAGTGTGGCCTGTGTGAGGACAGATGGTGAGCGGTAGAGTGTGTTTTACAGCAGCCGTGTCTGCAGTGATTGTCATGCAGAGCGGCTTGTGTTAAAGTCCCCCTGGAGTCGATAATTGTATCTCTTAACTCATCTTTGGTCACTGAAATGGCATATTTAAAAGTTTTTTCCTTAGAAATGCTTTAAAATATCTTGAATGTAACTCGACACCCTCGCCTCATTTAGTATGCGCGGCTCTATGAATATGCAAATGAGCCCCGCCTCCACTCACTCACTCAGCTCAGAGATCCACTGGTTGACGATCACACGTTGATCTGATTGGTTACAAGGTCGTTTGTGACGTCAGAAACACCAGCGATTTCAAACCGTGTGTTTGAGACTGTCTTTGGTTCACTGCAGTTTTAAGCAGGAAATACTCAGCAATGCTGTCGACTTATGAACTTACACACGGTGTGTCTTAAAGCGTATTAATGACACCACATACACACATAAACAACATTAAACGCTTGATTTACACCACAGGGGGACTTTAATAAAGGCATGTGTGTAAAGAGAGAGGGAGATGCTCATTACACAGTGTCAGTCCTGTGTTTTTCAGGGAAGTGTTTTTCGAAAAGTATGACCCACTCGAGTTGTGTAAATCCAAAAATAAACTGGATGAGGGTGTGGTTCTGGTTACTGTATGATGAAATCGCATAATACGTTTATTTCATGCACGGATTGCTTGTGTCAGCGCTGCACGAGCTCGCATGTGAGCGACAAAGGTGATGGTGTTACTCGGTAACTCATGAACTTGGTACGATCATGAAATCACAACGGTTGTGTAATGACCACGATCAAATGATTAATATCAATAATTGTGAGCGACGAGGTTGTTAATAGATAGCATTTGCTTCTTTTGAAGCCGTTAACCCACATTATTTCAACTCTGTTTTAAAATAGTTTTAACAGTGGATTTCCTGGTGAAAAACTACATTACCCATGATGCTGTACAGAAAATTCCACCAATCAGAGAGTCGAAACAAGCCAAACACTTTTTAGCTCCGCCCACTGCCATGAATCTCAGCGAATGACGTAATAGTCAATCTCTCTACACTCTCAAAATACTTAAATATTTGAATATATATGCATATTGTGCAATAAACCTTATATATAAATTTATGCAACATTTTAAAACGAGTGGTTTTGTTTTTAATTGTATTATGCTGTTTGCAATGCCTCATGGGATTGTAGTTCTTTCTCACTGAAGCTGGCAAGCTCAGTCTTTTACCATTGTCTGTTTTTTGTCAAATTTTTAGCTTGAAATCAATGTTTGTAATGTTATGATTCTCCTCGTGGCTGGCTGGTTTGGTTCATGGCTTATTATTCTTCAAAGGAGCCTTTTTAAAAACCCCTATAAAAATAAATAGAAATAAATAAATAAATAAATAAATAAACCCCTAGAAATAAATGGGAAAATGCTTCCAGAAGCAACGCTGCTGAACAAGTGTGTGGCACTAATGAACTAACTATTGAATCAAGTTACAAAACTTAAGTGTTGTCACAAATAAACAAATGTTTCAGATTAAACTGCTGGTTATTGTAATATATGCTTCAAGGGGTGGTTTAATGCCCCTTTTTACAAGATGTGAAATAAGTCTCTGAGTGTGTGTGTGTGAAGTTTTAGCTCAAAATACCCCACAGATCATTGTTATAGCATGTTAAAATTGTCCCTTTTTGAGGGCCAGTAAAAACGTGTCGTGTGTGTGTGTGTCCCTTTAAATGCAAATGAGCTGCTGCTCCCGGCACAGGGGGCGGAGCTTCAAGATCTTGTGTGTGTGTGTAGCTCTAGTTACCTCTTCTCAACATGGACTCACCCCCTTTGTTGTGTTTCCCCGGGGGCGGGGTTTATGTAAATTGTAGGGTTAGCGATGTCACTAACCAGTGAAGAAGCTCATTGTAGTTCCTATCAGTCGTTTGTTGTAGTCCTTAAAAAAATGATTTCTTTAAAAGCAAATATCTTCCTTTGCTTTGCACATTGTGACTTTGCAGATGTTGTTTATGCTCAAACAGCAACATTGCACAGTAACTAAAGTTAGAAAAGTGAAATCGTAATCAACCACCCCTTTAAAATCACTTTGTTCTCAAAATATCCAGTTCTATTTTTGTATGCGTCTGTCGTCTGATTGGCTGACGTTCCGTCTCTCGTTCTCCTCCTCCAGTTCCGTTGCATCTTCAGCACAGCTGCCGGAGTCGCAGCCACCGCTGGCTTTACAGAAATCTGTCTCCAATCTCCAGAAGCCCACGCCAATCACCAGCCAGGAGGTACGAACAGCAGCTTCAGCGTCTGCACCGGCTGCGTTCACATGCACAACCCTTGCTTCAGTCCGACGAGTTCATTCCGAATGATGAATCTGAGCGTAGTGTTTACATGAGCGCTGAACATGTGATCGGGTTGATGTGTGTGTTTATCACAAGCTTCATATCGCAATATATCTTTTGACATGCGCTCACGAATATACAGAGTTCCCCGATGTGTGCGCATAATAACCGTTCTCCTACATTGGTTCTTTATTTGTTTTAAACAGCAGACTCAATATTTATCCATTTCTGGTCATGATTTGCAGACGATGAGCGTATGATTGATCATATTGATCACGCAGTAGAAATGCCCAAACCCAGTGGTGTGTGTGTGTGTGAGAGAGTCTGAAGCGTCGTCCGGCTCCACTTCACACACGCAGAGACAGAGGATTATAGGATGAGCTCGTTTATACGACACTTTACTCATCAGGAAGAACAGCTCGTTCAGCGCGTCACACATTACGCTATTACTACATCATCGCACATGCGCAGTCCTTCAGTGTCAGTTCTCAATCCGATCAAGTGTTTACATGTTCTCTCGATCGGGTTAGAAAAGGAATAAACGACCCTTTCAATCTGATCGAAATCTCATTCGGATCGATCAATTTACATGAAGGCTTTTCAGTGCGATTGAGCGTCAATCCCATTACTAGCGGATGATGTGGTCGCATGTAAACGCAGCCTGTGAGAGATTCGGGTTTCACTCATGATGACGAGTGTGTGTTGATGTGATTCGTTCCTCTAGAGCACAAGTACAGGTGGACCAAAGCAATGGGCACAGGTCAATGGAAAGGCAGTAGATCAAGATGGTAAAAATCCTCTCTCTATTTTTTTCTTGAGTGACCGGATGTGGTTCGTTGCGATGTTTCACATTTGTGTGTGTGGTGTTCAGGTTTAAAGGTCTCAAGCCGACTGCAGCCCTTCTCTCACGAGGAATTTCCGACGCTGAAAGCAGCCGGAGAACAGGACAAGGTTGGCAAGGAAAGAAGCGTCTTCGATCCGTCGTATGGGCCCGGACCAAGCCTCCGCCCTCAGAGTGAGTCCTCGCCACAGTTACACCATTACATATTCACTAGAACATGAAGGACATTCATAAAATGCATATGTTCAAAACAGGGATGATGATTTGTATTTAGGGTTGGGAATCGTAAATCGATCTTGAGGTCAGGAATCAGATACTTGTTATAAAATGAAAATTCGGCGACTCTTATCGATTCCTCTGAGCGTCTCATTATGAGTGTAAAGCGTTGGAGCGCGAGAGACTCTGTGTTCTGTGTTCATGTGTATCAGTGTATCGGACCCGTGCAGCTCTTAAAGTGACAGCACTAATATTCCTGCCGTCTCTATAATAACACTAATCACACAACAGAAGACTGAGAACACACACTCGCTCTAGACTGGATAACTTCTGTAACTATATTTGTATCTAATGTCCAATGGTGCGGATGGAGCGTTTTCAGTTCAGTCCTATGGAAGGTCCACTTCGAAAAAGCGATTTAAAAGGGAGATGCAAAAAATGGGAAAAACTCCAACAGGACTAACTGTGGGAGAATGGCCGGTTTGATAATCAATGTAAAAATGTTTTTTTTGCCAATGAGTTTTTAGTGGATGAATAATCAATCTTTACTTCGTTACTTTGGGTTGTTTTCACTGTTTCCTCTTTTTGCACTTGCAAATATTAAAGGGCACCTATTATGGCATTTAAAATGTTCCTAATATTGTTCTGGGAGTCCCCAACAACAGTTTTACATGCATGCAATGACAAAAAACACTTTTGTTGTCTTATAACATGCATTTATTTTGACCAGATTTGCTCACCGACTCCCAAATGATTCGTTCAACGACTTATTTTTCCAAACCCCTCCTTTGCGTGACGCTAATCTGCGGTGATTGGTCAGATGACCCAGTCAGTTATTGTTTGCGTTAGCCCAACGCATAAACATATTGATAAAGCACTGCAGCACTACAAGGTATTGCTCTATTCTTTGACAACTCCTATAACAACGACATACATTTCACACATTTAAAAAAAAAATTACATTGGAGACCTAGAAGCTGAGCGTAACTTACACAGCACACACACACATACTTATTGAGCATGCTACAAAACACATAAAAGCAACAATTATTAATAATTCTTACAGGTTGTGATTCGGAGGAGGAAGCTGATCCAAATAAAATTGGTACTGAACCTTCCTTCAGTATCAACCGGCTCGGGAATCCACACTTGAAAGCATTTATGTTTGTAAAATTAGCACAAGGTTCGGCCTATGCTTGTGTGGTATAGCTGTATATATGAACTGTAGACACTTAGTCTTCAAATGCTCGTCCCAGGGCAGTATAAAAAAGGTCGCTGTTGATTCGCACTTCAGAACACAGCGTCTTGTTGTCGACATGATGTTTTCCAGTTTACCCTGGTGTCTGCGCGCGCAATGAGTGGGCGTGTCTTATTCAGATAAATTGTCAAGTTGACGTCATCTAGATAGAGAAAACGCATCGTTCGTCTATCGATTCATATCAGCGACTCAGAGTTGACTCTTACTTTTGAGAGACAATAACTTTGTATATGGTGAACTTTCATATTTAAAACTTTGCAGGATGTTTTCGTTCACTTAGATCTATGTTACACACTTCATGAAAGGTAATTTTCAAAATTCCATAATAGGTGCCCTTTAAAAGGGTTTGATAATGTCTTAGTCTAAAGTGCTGATCTTTCGTGTGTTTGTCAGACGTGTCGAGCTGGAGGGAGGGTGGTGGGAGACAATAATAAAACAATAATGATGTGCACCTGTAAATCATTTAGAATAAACACTGACGATTTAAAAAATATTATGGAATATTGAGTTTTGGTTTTATGTGTGTGTCAGTGCATCACTGGTCAATCTCTGTGTTACTAGGGGTTTTTTTCTTCTCTCTCTCTCTCTCAATCGCTTGATAATGTCTTATTACATTAGTGTAAAGTGCTGGTGTTCTGTGTGTTTGCAGACGTGTCGAGCTGGAGGGAGGGTGGTGGGAGGAACCTTCAGCCTCCAGCTCTGTGTTCTGCTTCTCCTGCCTGCGACCCGGACACCAGGAGCATCGGCTCATCTGAGGCCATCACTCCTCTTCCTCCTCTTCCTCTTCCTCCTCTTCCTCCATCTTCTTCTTCATCACCCCCCTCCTCCTCCACTGCTGCTGCCCCATCTCCTGATGTGAAGGAGCCGTCGCTGAGACCCATTCAGCCGGTTCAGACCCGCAGACCCGCCCCGTCAGCCCTCCAGTACCAGCACCACACCACCACCACATACCACGACATGCTGCCTGCCTTCGTGAGTCTGCACACCTCATCATAGAGAGACATTCAAACACTTTAAAGGGGCAGTGTGTACGTTTTAGCGCATCTAGTGGTGAGGTTGTGAATTGCACCCAACAGAAGTTACAGTGGCCGACAGGAAGATGTCGTCAGAGAGTAGCTTGTTCAGCAATGACGTATCCTTACAAAGATAAATTAAGAAATTAGGTTTACTTAAGTAAAACGATGTTATTGTTGCTTGTTCATCAGTGTGTCAGTGTTTTACTCGCTGACTTTAGCAGCTTCTTATCATGAAGAACAACATAGTGACAAAACGCGTTTGTCCACCGTAGAAACCTGGATGTAAGCGGACCCGCGGTGTGTGTAGAGAGAAACGCCTCATTCTAAGATAATAAAAACGTAACGGCTCATTATGTAAGGTCTTTATACACCACAGAAAACATGGATATGTTTATGATATTGCATTTCTGTCAACAGATCCTCCTAAATGTTACACACCGCACCTTTAAAGGGTAATTCCACCGGTGGAGATATGAATATGTATTGAAAGTGGGTGATGTATGTAGAATAGTAGCATACATTTCTAATTTGGGTCCTTGGCTGATAAAAGGCAAAAAATGACTTTAGTGCTTGTGGATTGTAGACAACAATCCCCGTAGTGCATTGCAATGCTCAGGTGCGCAGGCCACTCCCACCTCTACGCTACCCGCCTGGAAATCATCTCACACAATTTCTAGTGAAGAGTTATTTTGCGAACTAATTATTGAATTACTCCTCGTTTTTGTTTAGAAATGGCGTGCACTTGCATAGTACCGTCATGTTCAGCCAGCACAAGGAAAACACACAGAGTAAGCTTTCATAGATTACCCAAAGATTTGGACTCGTGCAAAAAGTGGACATCAAAACAATGAAAGCATCAGCATGGCGAAGCGGCTCTCCACGGCTCTGCTTTCGTCGGCGAAAAAGTTAAGAAACTCAACGCCAAGCCCTCAGTGGCGAGCAGTTTGCACATGACTTTTATAAAGTGTTTCCCACACATAGACGATAGCCGCCACATATTGCGTTTCGTTCATTTTGTTTAACGCTATTTAAAACACGCAGGGCATCAGTTGCATTTCCTTTCCCTCCTCTCCCTCCGTCTCTGTCACTTACGTCTCTCTCTCTCTCTCTCTCTCTCTGTCTCTGTCTCTGTCTCTGTCTCTCTCTCTGTCTCTCTCTCTCTCTCTCTCTCTCTCTCTCTCTCTCTCTCTCTCTCTCTCTCTCTCTCTCTCTCTCTCTCTGTCTCTCTCTCTGTCTCTCTCTCTGTCTCTCTCTCTGTCTCTCTCTCTGTCTCTCTCTCTGTCTCTGTCTCTGTCTCTCTCTCTGTCTCTCTCTCTGTCTCTGTCTCTGTCTCTCTCTCTGTCTCTCTCTCTGTCTCTCTCTCTGTCTCTGTCTCTGTCTCTCTCTCTCTCTCTGTCTCTCTCTCTGTCTCTGTCTCTGTCTCTCTCTCTCTCTCTCTCTCTCTCTCTCTCTCTCTCTCTCTGTCTCTCTCTCTGTCTCTGTCTCTGTCTCTCTCTCTGTCTCTCTCTCTGTCTCTCTCTCTAGCCGCGTTTCCATTACCCTTCAAATTGCGCAAATTGAAATTGCGAATTGAAAATACGCTCAATGGAAACACGTCCATTTCGCAAAAACTCCCATTTATCGCAAAAAAGTTTTTACGCTCGCATGAGGAGGTTTTTCAGGCAATTCGAAAAAGGAATATTTCGCAAAACTGCAATGGAAACAGTTTTTGCGCAATTACAGTCACCTGACTTAGAAGACGCGTGTGTTTGGGGTCCGTGTAGGCTATTGCGTCCATTCCTTTTTCCTTTAACTCGTATGAAAAACGAAAAACATGCTTTCTTCTTTATTAGTTTTTAGACTGGGGGGAGAAAAAAGCTCAGTATGGCTATAATAGAATAGCAAAAAAAGTCTTCTCATACAAAAAAAGAAATATAACACAAACTCATTTTCCAAAACTGTAAAAGGTTATATAAAAATAATACATTCATCAATTATTTTATGATAAACATATTACTGTCTTAAGTGAAGTCATTTATTGTTATAAACGCAAATAATAATAATAATAATTATTATAGCCTATTACATTTATTAGGCTAGATTTATTAGGCTATATAGAAGGCGCTTTTATCCAAAAAAGGAACAAAGCAATTCGTCAAATGTCATTCATAATACAGGTTAGACAATAATAATACAGGGCTAAGATTATCACAAATAAACACGAGATTTTGACGTATATCCAAGGGTTTGTGGCGCGCACTGCATGACGGAGGCGCGGGCGCGAACACTTGCATTTTCCTGTCAACAGTGGAAACAACTTAAAATACTCTATCATTTATGGTCATACAGAAAATAATAATACATAATCCGCAACTACTTTTATTTGTGTAAACTCAAAATAACAAGAAAACGTTCTTCTTTTGCAAAATAAAAGAAAACAATCAGGCGTGCTTTCATGATCTCCGTGAACTGGGACATGTCTTAGAAATGAACTGAAACAAAATATAGCTTATGTAGGCTAAAGCTTGAAATGTCCACTTTTAAACGAACAAATTCAAATCGAAAGCAAATACCTTCTGATTATGTAATCCATATGAAAGGTGCATTTCTCTCTAAAGGCGCATCCGCTTTACAGTGGAGATGAAAATATGTTTGCAGTCGGCACTAACACTAGTTTATTAATAAACAATTAAAATGCCTCGTTATTTTTTCAGACACATTTCTTATCATTAGCCTATAATCACCTATAAATCACCTCTCTAGGCTATGGTTCCAGAGACTTGGCTCTTCTTATTCAGCACTGCGGGAAAAATATCATCGGGTTCTAATTTGGCCTTAGAAAACCAGTAAAATCAACATTTTTTTCATATTCATTTGTGAACATTTTAAATGTTTACTAAAGGGGCAAAAAGTCATAAACAAAAATCTGAAAATTCGTCTATATTTATTTTTTGTGCAGCATTTGGTGTGTAGGCTACAGTTCAAATTGAAAATTTGTTGTTCAACTTTGCGCTTTAAAAAGACAACAGCCGTTCATTTTTCGTTTTTCAATTAGGCTACGGGTTAAAAAAGGAAAAATAAATGGACGCAAAAGTACACGGACCGTTTGGACAGAATACGAGACAAAGTTCTTTATTAAATTCATAAAAGAAAAAAGAATTGCAGGAATACTGGATTCTAAACCTCAAAGAAATGCCACAATCAAGACCTTGGAGCAGAAATGAGGGAGAAACACACAGAAACACCTCATGTGCCGTTCAGTATTAGGGTCTTTCCTTACCATTAATGCTTGGATAACACACCACGTCTCCTTCCATTAATAATAATAATGTCTTGACTTGTGCGGTGGCTGCACGTCTATTCACATGTGCTATAAACCTACAAACGTCCAAAGTGCATAACATCGGTTAATGGAAACGCCGTCATTTCGCAATAGTTTTTTATCGATATTTAGAAAAAATCGCAAAAGTTTTGCGCAAATCTGTAATGGAAACGCGGCTTCTGTCTCTCTCTCTCTCTCTCTCTCTCTCTCTCACACACACTCACACACATATATATAATATATATATATAATATAATTTATTTTACTGGACAGTTTAAAGCTCATAACCATATTTTGTTGTTACCTGAAGTACTTAGAGTGCAGTGTTAAATGTCTGTTACCTCAATAAATTTAAAGTCATTCCTGTTTTATTTGTGTACATTTTAATCATTAACATTAAAGGCACACTCTTTTTACAACTAAAATAACAGTAAAGGGTAAAAAAATGAATTCACAAAAATTAAAACGGAAAAAACAGAATTTGGGAAAAAATAAAACGGATTTTATAGGGCCCTACTACGGGCTATCAATAACCCGAAGTTCGGAGAGGACACAGCCGTTGAAGCACGACAACATCTGACGGTGTGCAGTCTACATTTCAATCCAGAAGATTTCGAACCCAACCCCTTATGGTGTGTTCACACCGAACGCGAATAGAGCGTCTAGTTAGACGCTTGAACATTCGCTCGTTCAAATTTTTCAACTTGCGCGGAAGACATTCGCGGCAAACGCGTCGCCCAATTCCCGTCATTCGCAACGCCCGGCGTGAATGATGCGTCTATTCACGTCTTTGCATTGACTTTGTATGTAATCCTCTCGCTCACATAATTAAATTCACGTTGGGTGTGAACACACCCGTAGGATTGAAGAGACCCGCGCTTGTGAAAACCACAATTCCGTCGATATTTACCTTGTCAGATGTTGACGACGAACAGCCAGCAACGTCTGGAACTAGCAGTGCTAGTAGCGCTAAACGCATTTGCCTGGAGGAATGGTTCTTTCTGACTCGACTCGACTAGCAGCTAGTGGCTACTGAGAACACACACTGACACAGTCGTCTGCTGTAAAGCAACACATCTCCTATGATTTGTCTGTTTACAAATTTTCATAAAGTTTCTGCCGGTGAAATCAAACGCACTGGCACTGATCTGTGATAGCTCTGTTAGCGCATTAGGTCCAGCCCCCTATGGGCGGGTTTGAAAGGGTGGGATCTAGTGCTTGTAGTCTCTACAGAAAATGACGATTTTTGCGTCATTGTAGGAGGAAGTGAAAAAGGCAAATAGCGGATTTCTCTCGTCTCGGGGAAAATGAGAGAGTGTTGCACAACCATTCAATAGTATAACTGGGTTTCTAACAATGGAAAGCTAAATGCAAATGGGTGAAGTGTCCCTTTAATTTCAGTTGATGTTATTTGAGCAGGTCCTTAAAAGCCTCGAGTTTGATTTTATAAACCCCGCAGATACCCTTCCCCAGTATACAGTATTAAGTAGAGATGCACCGATGGATCGGCCAATGATTGGTGCTCTACACGTGTCGCTCAAAAATGACTGCAATTTTTTATTTTATTTCAATGAAATGTTATATATTTTAGTTCGATAATGTTTTTCTAATTTAATATTTTGATTTTATGGTACTAAATTATATTAACGCTGTATTAATAATTCATTTTTTCACTTTTTGAGCATAGACCTGAAAACTAAATGTCTTAAACTGGAAAATCTTGAACGCTTTAGAGCGACAGACTGAAGTTTGATCTCTTCTCAGAGACGACACTCGGCAGATTATTGCTGGAGTGAAAACAGTTTAAAAAAGTGAACTTAAAAAAGTTACAGAAATGTACGTTTATTGTTATGAAAAATGTGCGAAAATGCGAAAAAATCAAAGCCATAAATCTAAACAAGTTGTTCAAAAAATGAATTTCAGCAAGATTTTGTCTGGCTGCAGTATGTAGGATTAAGTTCACTGATATGTTATGTGTCCGTTATCGACCGTAATGCAAACATCATTCCCGACTGTATTCTGGATGTTGTTTTGGTTTCCTGTGTCATGTTTGCTGTTTGTCCATCAGATGTGCCCTAAAGAGACTCGTGACGCCCCGGGCTCCTCGGACCACGGCCCGGCCGCAGTGGTGGCTCCCGTGCGCTTCGATTCCCGGTCGGTCTTCAGACCAGCGCCAGAACCTGTCAAGTAAGCCTAGCGCTGATCAATAATCGTGTGCAGTTGAGGAAAGCTTGCTGTATATTAGGCTTGCTACTATAGTCGGTGTTGGCTGTGTGGTTACATCACTTGCCCACCGCGGCACCACCGATTAAACTGTTGTTTTTTTTTTTGTAATTTCACTTAGAGAACAGACACTACAATTAAAAACTGAGTGTGTCTGCTTAGTAAATCATGAGCCTAAAAGCGTCTATTTAAGCGCATTTGTAATTGTTTTGTTGTTTTTCATTAAGAATAATAGTAATGAACTCACTATTCAAGCAATCCGCCCCCAAATTGGGGCTAATTTGAAAGCGAAACTAAAATGCACACGTCCTTTCGTAACAGTGCGTGTCCGCGGGGAATAGAGCGTTTTCAGTTCATCCTGTGGAAAGCCGCTCGCTCTGCTCCGGTACGAAGGGCGTTGCGGACGTGTGCATTTTAGTTTCGCTTTCACATTAGCGATTTAAAAGCCCCCGCTGGTGATACCGGTGTTTTCACACTTCGATTTACCGGTGGGAAAATGTACTCACCGTCACATCCCGACTGTATACGTTCCTGCTCTCAGGGTTCCTTAAAAACTATAAAATTCTGAACTTTAAATTTAAGGCCTTAAAATGTCTTAAAAACAGCCAGATGGCCTTAAATGTAATTTAGTCAGGTCTAAGTTGTTTCGGTGTGTTGTAGTTCTTTCTGGGGGATATTGGTGTTGGTGATAAAACTACAAATCCTGTGATGAATGCAATGCCTGCCCGTGAAATACGTGTGCGTCTCCTCAGAGTTTGTTAGAGTTCGGCTACGTGTGGAAAATGCCCTGCCGTCATAGATAGATAGATACTCTAATTATCCCGTGGTAAGTATCTATCTATCTAACATGGAGTGTGTGTGTGTGTGTGTGTGTGTGTGTGTGTGTGTGTGTGTGTGTGTGTGTGTGTGTGTGTGTGTGTGTGTGTGCGCTACATGGGTTGGGTAATCTCTATTAGGCTATTAATATGCTTTTTTGTAATGCCCTCAAATAGAATAGATTTCATCTCATATTTATTTACAAGTTTGTTTTAGCCTATTTTGATTTTGGGCCTACGGTTTTGGGCATTTGGCACGTTGTTGGGTGTGGAAGGTTACTAATGTGATTGCTTTATCTGTAAATTAAATTAATGCTTTTTCAAGGACTGAATTCATTGAAATAAAATGATTTTTTCCACATTTCTTTTATTTGAACATTTTAAAATTTCAATCTTTATGGTCTTAAAATGTCTTAAGAAGGTCTTAAATTTGACTGAAACCTGCGCTTCTTTCCCCCGCAGTGGTGATTTAAGGAGAGAAACCCGGTTCCCACGAAACCCGCCGCGCCCTTCGACCCGCCCGATCCGACGCCCGGGAGATCGAGCGCCCCGTCCTGCCATTATCAACCCTGATGACCTGAAGGACCTCGATGAGCTGGACAACGACTGTGAAGACGGCTGGGCGGGTGAGCGAGCGCTAGCTCTCTTTAGCTGGAGCAGAACGTGTGTGTTTCACCAATGCGCTCAGTGTTAGCGCTGGCTATCGAGGGTATTCACAAGCTCGCAATTTGATTCGATTATATCAAAATCAATGTCAATCTTAAAAGGAAAATATCTCTAAACTATGATTGATGATCGATTTGGGCTGGGTATCGAGTTTAATTCTGTTTAGCCGCCGACCGAATTCCCTCGATGCCATCGAGTATCAAAAAAGGTCTTGTTATTCGGTACCGAGTTTCGATCCCTGAGGTGTTACTCTAGTCAACGTCAGTGAAACGATAAGCATGCGGCGTGTGTGATGTTCTTAAATCATGTGTCTGCGCCATTCATTCACATACTGACACCAGAACATCAGGATTCAGATTTAAATAGTCCTTTTGCTGTTTAATATTCTCACTTCGACAACATTTCATTTCATCACATCAACCCGTCAAAATAAACGTTTGGTTTAACTTAAAGAAACTGTGATAGAAATGTATTACTCTTGTACAGTATAATGTACATCTTAATGTTAATGCTACTACTAATATAATTATGATTAAAACTAATTTTCTTCCATGTTATAATTTTAACAGTAAACTTCTGTGTAGAAAATGAAAGGGCTTGTTTAATTTTCATTTGTATCAAAGATAAATTAATATTTTATGCCTTTAAATACACAACACAGAATTAAAACAAATAACAATTATAGGACCTATTAGTGATATGACTAGATATGTTTTTAATTAAAATCATTCAAATGGAATATAGACTAAATAAAACGGAAAGCACAGAACTGGGTAAAAATAGTGGAATTTGAAGAAGAAGAAAAAACACATTAAGAATGTAATTTTGTACGTTTTGAATACATTTCATGATTTTGCAATTAATTGCATATGTTGTTTGATTTAATACAATTTAATTTAACCATCCAGAAAAAAAAAATTAAAACGGGGAAATCGGAATTAACTCGCATTAAACGATGTGTCTTGTAAAGTGTGCTAATCCTTAAGTTTGTCTGCATGAACAGTTGTTTAGTATATTATATGTTTATTAAATTGTCATGGAGAAGAGTATAGTTCAGGAGGCGGTGTGGGACGCTTTATCCCCAGCCCTGCTCACTGTGACTGCTCTCTTCAGGTCTCCATGAAGAAGTGGATTACAGCGAGAAGCTCAAATTCAGTGATGATGAGGAAGATCGCTCCCCATGTGTGAAGAACAAGATCTGGTGAGTTTTCATTAGTGATGCACCAAAAATATTTTTTGTGATGAAAATGTAATTTTGATATTGACTGATATTGTTTATAGTTTATCCGTTTCTCGATTTTAATGGATCATCATTTCTTATTTAACACGAGTCCTGTTTTGCGGTTGATGTTTATGATGGTTGTGTCTTTCAAATGATTCAGTTTTATAACGAAATTCAGTCTGTAAATGTGTGTTTAATGTGTGTGGCAGATGAACCGATCATCTCTTCCTCTTTACTAGTTACAGCAGCAAATAAACACAGTGAACATCATTGAAAGATGCAGAACAACTTCCTGAAATCAATCATATCTCGTGTGATCCATCAATCAGTGTTTCAGCCGTCAATAAAACGGCTTGAGAACAGTCACATTTACCTCAGCAAACACATTCAGTGATCATAACCTCGAACAGTGCGTTTCAGTCCGACGAGTTCATTCCGAATGATGAATCTGAGCGTAGTGTTTACATGAGCGCTGAACATGTGATCGGGTTGATGTGTGTGTTTATCACAAGCTTCAAATCGCAATATATCTTTTGACATGCGCTCACGAATATACAGAGTTCCCCGATGTGTGCGCATAATAACCGTTCTCCTACATTGGTTCTTTATTTGTTTTAAACAGCAGACTCAATATTTATCCATTTCTGGTCATGATTTGCAGACGATGAGCGTATGATTGATCATATTGATCACGCAGTAGAAATGCCCAAACCCAGTGGTGTGTGTGTGTGTGAGAGAGTCTGAAGCGTCGTCGGGCTCCACTTCACACACGCAGAGACAGAGGATTATAGGATGAGCTCGTTTATACGACACTTTACTCATCAGGAAGAACAGCTCGTTCAGCGCGTCACACATTACGCTATTACTACATCATCGCACATGCGCAGTCCTTCAGTGTCAGTTCTCAATCCGATCAAGTGTTTACATGTTCTCTCGATCGGGTTAGAAAAGGAATAAACGACCCTTTCAATCTGATCGAAATCTCATTCGGATCGATCAATTTACATGAAGGCTTTTCAGTGCGATTGAGCGTCAATCCCATTACTAGCGGATGATTTGGTCGCATGTAAACGCAGCCTGTGTTAGTGGGCCAGCGGCTGCTGTTGTTGGCACTGAAGCCGGTTCTGGCTCTTGTGTGTTGCAGGGATGACTGGGACCACCATCATGATCCTCACTCCTCTCAGAGCTCTGGTGACGTGGCGTTCCCGC
The DNA here is from genome assembly GCA_030578255.1 of Tiaroga cobitis. Classification (NCBI taxonomy): domain Eukaryota; kingdom Metazoa; phylum Chordata; class Actinopteri; order Cypriniformes; family Leuciscidae; genus Tiaroga; species Tiaroga cobitis. The sequence continues at coordinate 935,727 of CM060595.1, forward strand.
ATGACCCCGAGGAGGACTCGTACTCACGCCAGCCGGAGACGCTATCCTCCAGGAAGAGCAACGGGAGACTCTCCTCAGCTGAGGTAACGCTCCAGGCCTTTACGTGTGTCCAGATCTCTCATGATACTCAAGCAGGGTTCCCGCGGATCCTTAAAGTCTTAAATTAGATTTTTAAAATATAAGGCCATAAAAAGTCTTATTTTTACTTACGAAAGGTCTTAAATTTTAGATGACACTTTGACTTAGACATATCTAAATGTTTTCCAAATTAAAACTATCTAATTAGCGTAGTATTATTTTTTATTATTCTATCTTTGTGGATTTGCTTGTTCACGTGACAATTCGCATCGCATTCGCGGCAGAATAACGTCTGTCTCCTGCACGCGAGAGAGGAGAGAAGAAGAAAGTTGGCAATGTCAGTTCAGTCGTAAGTTCATTCTTTATGTCCTTAGGGGTGTGCGATGTGTATTGGCTATAATGATATTGTAATCATTGTTTTAACGATGTATGAGGCACTGTGAGCTGACATCGCATTTGTCTCTCGTGCTTTCACTGCGTGATGTGTCAGTGCAGTTGTAGGCCTATGTCCCCAAATTAGTTTTTGTCTTATATGTATATCATATTCTGTTCTTATATTAGAATATCACATCAGTAAGAGTGCCGTTTTCCCCTGCACAAGTGTGATATATTTATGTTATACAATAGTTAAATTAAAAATAGATTAACATTGTGAGTTACTTTTCAGACACCATATTGTCAATATTGTTTGTTTTCCCTTTATTTCGCCGACTAGAATTTCTAAATGAAACCGTAGCAGAGTCTCAATGCAACAGACAGCGATGATTTCTTGACTGAAATCCACGTTTTGAACGAGTCATTTTAACGATTCAATGAACAATCACTTGTTTCTTTCCCGAATGAATCAGCCGTTTGAACAAATCGGTTGAATGAATGAATCCCTCAACTCACTTAAGACGGTGACTTGCCGCCGCCTACTGGCGGTTTTAGTTTCATATTTAAAGTACCCTTTAATTAAAACGTTAAAATTAGAAATCATTTCATATTTAAATATTGAATATTGTTTTAAAAAAACTATCTCATAGCTTTATTTATGCAATTGTAAATGGAGTGTAAATATTGATGCCGCTTCTGTGTGACCTCTGCACTGCAAAGATTGATTTTGATTGATTTAATTTGACTGGTAACGGTACTGAATAATTATGTATACAATAATACTTAATTACACAATAAGTATAATTACTGTACAATTTAATTTGAATGTTAGTAGGCTATTTGGCATACAAGGTGATGCATAACTCCAAATAAGTTTAGAAAAAATGTCCACATATAGGTGAAAATGCCCCTGGAAATCAATTTAAGGTGGCAAATATTGCACATTAATTAATCATTTCTTTCACTGCTGTGAACTGACCACTGCATAGAATGTGAAAAATATGAATATCTTCATGAGTCTGCTGTCAACAACAGGCCTAAACCAGCCAATGCACCAGCACAAAAACACAATCAGTAAAATATCATCTAATTATTATCAACAAAACATTTAAAATATCGAGGTATATTTTTGTCAATATTGCACACCCCTAATGTACGGTATTAATTTTGATTTTTCAGGTCTTAAAAAGCCTTAAATTTGACTTTAAAAAGTGTGCAGGAACCCTGCTCAAGGTTTCTATGATGGACACTTTCTCTCTGTCCTTTAGGGATACACATGAATATTCGATCTGTAATTATTATTCGAAAAATAAAATACTGTTCGATTTTTACTACGTTGTTTTGCTGGCAGTAAGTGCAGTGAGTCCATGATAAATCCCAAGCACTGACTCGCAGTTATAATTAAATGCACTGGGTGGCGCTGTGGAGCGCGTTTGACAAGTTGATTGTATCTGATCACATAATGTAGTCGCGAAGTTTGGAATTACTTGCGTTCGATGAAAATTATATTAGAAAATGGAATTACTATTAATCAAATTAATTAATGAAACTGAGTAATCATAATATCACCGCCACAATGAGAGACATATGCTTCCTGTAAGTTTCGTCACGAGATGGGTTTATGAAACAAGTGCTGCTAGAAGCCTCGCTTAGCACACGTTATCTTTGTGTCTCTGCAACGTCTGCGTTTTCTCACTCGAGCATGTGGATATTATTATTGCCTCATTTAGTATGCGCGGTTCTATGAATATGCAAATGAGCCCCGCCTCCACTCACTCACTCAGCTCAGAGATCCACTGGTTGACGATCACACGTTGATCTGATTGGTTACAAGGTCGTTTGTGACGTCAGAAACACCAGCGATTTCAAACCGTGTGTTTGAGACTGTCTTTGGTTCACTGCAGTTTTAAGCAGGAAATACTCAGCAATGCTGTCGACTTATGAACTTACACACGGTTTGTGTTAAAGCACATTAAGAACGGTGTGAACGGCGAGTCTGCGGAGGAGCAGGAGGAAGCGCAGAGGCCGGCTCCTCCTCGAGGGAAGTTCGTGTCCGCCGATCTCTCCGCCGTGGAGCGCGCTCGCAGACGCCGGGAAGAGGAGGAGAGGAGAGCGCGGGAGGAGAGACTGGCAGCCTGTGCCGAGAAACTCAAAAAACTGGATGAGAAATTCGGCAAAACTGAGAAACCCTCACGCCCTGCAGAAGCCGACAGCAAAGAGATGCTAACGCAGTCGCCAGGTCGAAGGTCATCCAAACCCCACCAGGAGGGCTGGCAGTACGCCACTAAAGGTACGCTAGTTACGATGTGGTGCTAAACCGGCAGCCAATCACGTGCCTCATATGCACGTGCTTTTTGGACATGTGACGCATTGTATTTAAACAGTCGTTTCGGCGTCTATAGGGGAAAAATGTCAAATGGTGACAAAACACAATTCATTCTTACCTCTTATCTTTTGGTAGTTAGCTTTGTTCTCATCCAATAATATCACTGCAGTCAAATCAATAATTTTACTGAATATTAATTGTCTTATAAATGACAGCTATGCAACAGGCGACTGCATCAAGGAACGCATGTTAACTATTTTCACTGCAAAAATGTTTCCAGTCCAAATATCTAAAAAATTCTTAAAGATGCATTTACTAAAGTAGTAAAATGTCATAAGATATTAAGTCTTTGTTTTCTGGGAAAATAAATGAAAATGAAGTGATTTGTTGCTTAAAGAAAATCAAAATTATCTGCCAATGGGGTCAGAAAAATCATGTTAATTTAAACCGAAACAACTTTTTTTTTTTTTTTACCCCAATAGCAGATCATTTTCCTTGTTTTAAGCAATAACTCGCTTAATTTTAATTTATTTCCCCAGAAAACAAGACTTAATATCGTCTGACATTTTACTACTTTAGTAAATGCATCTTGATTTGAGAATGTTTAGATATCTGGACTGGAAACAAGACAAAAATACTGAGTAAGAAAAGCATTTTTTGCATTTTTTGTGTTTTATGCTTTAAACACTTCTCATTCTCATTGAACACAGAAGTGTTGGACACACCAGCCGAGTCCTCCAGTCAGGATTACAAAGATGAAGGTTGTAATTACCAGAACGAAGACGACGTTCCTGAGTCCACTTCTCCTCTCCCAGATTACGGCCGGCACCAGAAACCCGTTCCGCCCCGGTTCCAGAAGCAGCACCAGGTGAGCTTTACACGTAATCCTGTGTAGAGTAAGAGTCAAAGGAGTTCACTTCAGAATTACAATCTCCTGATCGTTCTCTCTCCCGCACGTCATCCAAGGTGTTCATGTGTTTCTTTCTTCAGTGGGAAAGAAATGAAGGTTTTTGAGGAACACACTCCAGGGTTTCTCCATATAGTGTCTTCAATGGGGTCCAACGGGTCGAAGGTCCAGATGTGAGTTTCAGTGCAGCTTCAAAGTCTCGACACGATCCAGCCGAGGAATAAGAGTCTGATCTAGACAAACCAGCCGACATTTATAACACAATACACATTTATATACTTTTAACCACTAATGCTGGTCTTGCTCGAGCTGTGATGTTATTGTATGTTGAATGACACATATTTACATGTATTTGTGTCAGTTTATTGTTTAAAATGGTCCTTACGTGTGTGTGTGTGTGTGTGTGTGCATATCCTGGATGTTTAACGATGTCACGCTTGACCTTTCACCCTGATCGCGTAATGTGTGTCGCATCACAGCTCGAGCAAGACCAGCATTAGTAGTTAAAAGTATATAAATGTGTATTGTGTTATAAATGTCCGCTGGTTTGTCTAGATCAGACTCTTATTCCTCGGCTGGATCGTGTCGAGACTTTGAAGCTGCACTGAAACTCACATCTGGACCTTCGACCCGTTGGACCCCATTGAAGACACTATATGGAGAAACCCTGGAGTGTGTTCCTCAAAAACCTTCATTTCTTTCCCACTGAAGAAAGAAACACATGAACACCTTGGATGACGTGTGGGAGAGAGTTCACTTCAGAATAAAATTCTGATCATTCAAATCCTTTAATGGTTATTAACACACACCCACTGCAAGCATCTCAGGGTTCATGAACGGCGAAAGCAACTCTATGCATGTTTAGTAAGAGTCTCTCTCTGTTAAACTATTATTGGACTGTCCTGGGTTTAATACTAGTTGAATGCTCTTCTATGAAGTTATTTCACTCAAGGACTTATGTAGTAAGATTATGCCTGAAAAGGGTTTGGATTTTTTAATCATGTTAATTTAAAAAAAAATTACAATATGACTTGTTTTTGTTTGCTTGGTTTTATTGTATTTATGTGATATTTGTATTTTTGTAATTTAACTTTTGCCATGAAAATAGCCTTAGATGCTGACATGCCAATTAATAAATCCATCCATCCACCCATCCAGGACCCGGTGTATAAGATGGCCCCGTGGCAGCCGCCGGGTCACGCCACGCAGTCGAGCTCGGCTCACACACACACGCAGAGAGGCTTCTACCCGCCGCATGTGCTGGGCTTCGACCCGCGCTGGATGATGATGCCCCCCTACATGGACCCGCGCCTGGCTCAGGGCTGCTCCCCGGTGGACTTCTACGCTCCGGGCGTTCACTCCGCCGGTGAGCAGCAGTGCTGGGGTTAGCATGGATGTTACTCAGGGATATGATCAAACCTAACGAGCATTCATCTTCAGACTCTTGACCAGTGCACACATTTGGGATTCCCAATATTAATAATTGAAGTATTAATTTGAGTTAACCCGGTGTTATTTTGTGGATCATTGAGATACTAATATAGTTTTTTCCTTTTTTTAAGTTTCAGAAATTTTGTCGTCAAGTTATTTTAGTATATCAGTTCAATGAAAATGAGAAATGTTGCCTTGACAAATAGTTGAATTTTAAGTTTTTTTTTATATAAATAATTTTACTCATAACAACGTTGTTTTTTTGTGGTTTTAGTCTAACAATAAAAACCCTGCCTGAGATTTTGGGTTGATAATTCAATAATTTAACTCTGATGTCAGTTAATGCTCACATGGCATACAGGTAAACAAACATGCAGCCTTTTTGATCGTTTTACAATTATTTGGTTACAGTATAAGGTTGCGAGATATGACAGTAATCACAATATGATTTTTTGTACAAATAATTTGAAATGGCTGGCGATTTGAACTGCGATTACAAACATTTTGTCTCATAAAAAAAAAAATCCTCCTTTTTTAATTCTAATTACTATTATAATACATTTGTACTTTTAAATAAATTAAAATATGATGATGATAATTTTACACTACAAGTTACAAGTATATCTCACTTTCAAATAATAAACCCCAAGCTTTTATTTTGGTGGGAAACTATAGGGTGACCTTTTAGACTGTTTAGTTGACAAAAGGTTTATAAGCTGCTCTTCTCCACAAAAATGTTGGAAATGATGTGATATGATTTTGTGCGGAGCTCAAGAGTTAAAACACATCTTATTGCTTTTATAAAACGGTTGTACCGTAAAAATATTCATTGTAATATTTATTTTATTCATGCCGCCTTTTCTTCAGAACATGCTCTTTATATTGTGATAATGATATTTAACTTGTTTTATTTGAAAGGTCTGGTGAAACCCGTCATTCAGCAGGATCACCTGAACAGCCCCGGTTCCACCTCTGACGAAGGCTGCCATCCCAGCATGCATCAGGAGAGGAGGGCACCATCCACTGAGCCCTACCAAGTGTGGAACCAAGACAGCTACTCGTCAGCGCGCAGTTTCACGCCGCCCTACCAGAGACAGCATGAGAACGACGAACGTGACGACCGGTCCTGCTCCCGACACGACTCCTACGAAGACCGAGGTCACGATCGCACGGAAAGTCCAGCGGAGGAACTGAACAGTCAAGGTGGAACCCATGAAGGGCCTTTAATACTTAGCAGAACCCATCCTGGAGATCCTGAACACAGAGACGTGTCCTCCGTCAGACACCAGAAAGAATCCGCAGAATCCCGCGACGAGGCCTTCGACACCAAGGAGAAGAGCTACGACTCTGATTTCTGGAGGAAAGACGCTAGTGTGAGGAAAGATGGCGGCTGTCAGACCCAGTGGTCCGATCACGGTTCCAGCAGCAGCAGCAGCATTAGCATTAGCATTAGCCAGCCGTCGGAGTCCAGCGGGAGAACGCTTAGGAGGACCGGACCTATCAAGAAACCTGTGCTGAAGCCGTTGAAGGTTTGGTTCAATTCACTTTTATTTGTATATCGGTTTTCATAATGCACATCGTTTCAAAGCAGCTTTACTGAAAATGCATAATATCCAGTCCATAATATTACAATTTAGAGTGATATGTTATCAGAGGTAATTGTCTGTTATGTATTTCAGAAATGTACATATACAAAATCACAGTTAGCGAAAAAAGTATTAATTTTAAAAATGTAGTAATTTAATGCAGAAACAATGAGCTCTCTGAAGTAATGAATACTTGTTTGTTAACAAATAAAGGTTGAGGACAAGGAGAACGAGAAACCCAAATCTGAGCCTGAGGAGAAGCCCGTCCCATACAGACTAGAGAAGGAAGTGGTCACTAATGTCTACGACCTGAAAAAAGACGCCCCGCTCGTGTCTAACAGGCACTCCGCTCCACCTCCCGCATCTTCTCCCGAGGAAAAACACGCGGATGCTCCGAAGTTAGAGAAAACAAGAAGTCTGCATGAAGGTTTGCACAAGGAGAGCTGCTGGGACACCGCAAAGCCTCAGTCTGTGGACTCTTCTGATAGCAGAGATGCTCCACGCCGCAACAACTGGATATTCATCGATGAAGAGCAGGCGTTCGCCGGGGCGAGAGGAACTGGTCGTGGACGTAGTCGCGGGTTTAGAGAGTTTAGCTCTCGCGGTGGCCCTCGTGGCGGACGAGGCGACGCAAACCGTGGAGGCTATAATAATAATAACAATACGACAGGAGTGCAAAGACCAGCGCGGGGACGTGGCTCTCGAGATTTCAGAAGCGAAGAGCTTCAACGAGGAAAACCCCGCCGACGCAACGTTAGCGAGACGCACAGCGAAGCCTCGGAATACGAAGAGCTTCCCAAACGTCCACGGCAAAAGGTCGCAGAGAACGGAGAGGCTTCGTATGCGCCACCCGGAGAGGTTAAAAGAGCCGATCGGGAGTCGTGGAGATCCAACAAGGTGTACACCGACGAGCAAAGCGGAAACGGCGACAAGGCGAAATCAACAAGAGTGTTTGGAAGGTCGTTACCGCCTCGACTCAATGCGGGATACAACCGTGGGTTCGTCTCGAGGGATATTTCCACATGGAGAGGCAGAGGAACTCAGTTTGGAAGCGGATCCGTGCAGGAGAACGGATACAACTTTGGCACGGACTCCTATTCCAAACGTTCGTCAGAACGCGACCCGCTAAAATACCCACCGCCTAAATTCACCAGTTCTTTTGTAGAGAATGGCGTCGAGGATAGAGAGGGAGGCTACTATAATGATAACGATAACCCTGATAACCGGCCAATGAGACGCCGGCGTCCGCCTCGCCAAGATAAACCGCCACGGTTCCGCCGACTACGCCAAGAGCGTGAAGGAGGAGGGCAATGGAACGGCGAAGAATATGTAAACGGAGACTTTGCTAATCAGTGGCCGGGTCGACCCAAGGAAGAGCACTGGCCGAATCACTATTCTGGAGGACGACCGCAAGAGATCACGGGTCAGAGTCAAGCCGAGGATTGGGAAACCGGCTCTGAGAACAGTGATTTCAGCGACTGGAGGGAGAAACGTGGCCCACATGCCGACTCGCTTGCTGACGCGGGGCACGGGGAACCCGGTTCTGAGAAGAGAGAGCTCTCCAAGCGGAGCTTTTCCAGCCAGAGACCAGTCGTCGAGAGACAGAACCGGAAGAGTGAAGTGTGTGTAATGGAAAACAACAAGATGACCCGCTCAACAGACACCCAGTCCGGTGCAGGTTCCTCCGGTAGAAACGAGAGCTGGCAGAACGGTGTTGCTTGCAACAGCAAACGGTACGTTTCTTTAGAACACGTGCTTTGTGAGATATAACTTATGCTGTGTGGGAGAATGTTTCCTTTAAAGTCCCCCTGTAGTCAATGATTGTATCCCTTAAAACTCACCTTTGATCACCAAAATGACATATTTATGTTTTATCCTTGAATAAATGCTTTAAAATTCCTTGAATGTAACGCGACACCCTCGCCTCATTTACTATGCACGGTTCTATGAATATGCAAATGAGCCCCGCCTCCACTCACTCAGCTCAGAGATCCACTGGTTGACGATCACACGTTGATCTGACTTATGAACTTACACACGGTGTGTCTTAAAGCGTATTAAAAACACCACATAGACGCATAAACAACATTAAACGCTGGATTTCACCACAGGGGGACTTTAATTAATGCATTACAATATTGCGTTACTCCCTAAAAAAAATTTATTGCGTTACTTGCATTACTTTCCATAAAAGGTAACTGTTACATTAATTTTGATTTATTACTCGAAGAGACTTAATTGACCAAATTGCAAATTTGCCTCACTGACATAGTATATATCTATAGAAAGCTTGAAATATGTACTTTTAAATAAACCAATTAAAAAAACAATATTCTCAGATTATACAGTAAATAAATCAAATATTAATGTGTAAATTTAAAGTAATGCATTATTTTACTCGTTACATCAAAACCGTAATCTAATTATGTAATTCATGTAACTTGTAAAGCGTTATTTTACTCGTTACATCAGAGAAGTAATCTGCTTACGTAGTTCATGTTACTGGTGATGTGTTGCATAAAAAAAAAGTAATCTGATAACGTAACGCACTGTACTTGCAAAGCATTAGCCCCGACACTAATGATGAAGTTCACACTATCAATGTCTCTTAATCCCCTTCAGAGGTCCAGAGGAATCGGTCCCGGGCCTGAGCTCGGCATCTGTGTACGGTGTGGAGCAGAGCGACGTCACCAGCGCCGCCGAAGCCACGGGGAAGATCATCGAGAAAGACATGAAACCCAGAAGCATGAAGGGGGACATGACAGAACAACTGTCCCAATATGACCTGAACACTTACTCAAGTAAGCCACTAAACATTTGTTTAATGATAGAAACGCCTTTCCAATACAGAAGAATTGACGACAAACCATTGGGACAGAATAAAACTCTATATAGCCACAGTGCAAATGTTCAGTAATGCTCAAAAACATCAGTGTAGTTAGTAGTGTGTTAAACTGGCGGTTATGGGAAGGGGCGAGAAAACAACTAGCCGAACTAATATACATTTCAAGCATTATTAAAGACAAGTAAACACTCAGTAATTAAAAAAGAACAAATAAAAAATTAGCAATCAAAACAAGTAGATACTAATGAACAAAGATACGATTGAAATGGTGTATTAAGATTTTCAGGTGTTCAGGTTCAGAAACTGTAATCAAATGTAAAATAGCACTGCACTTTATCAATAAAATTTACATAGTCACAAAAGTTATCCAGTCTAGAGCGAGTGAATTTTCTCAGTCTTCTGTTGTGTGATTAGTGTTATTATAGAGACGGCAGGAATATTAGTGCTGTCACTTTAAGACCTGCACGGGTCCGATACACATGAGGACAGCATTCGAGTCGTCTCACGCTTGTATGGTTTAAAGTCATCTCGAAATGCTCGCAGAGGAACCGAAATTTTATTAAAAGTATCCGATTCCTGACCAAGTATTCGATTCCAGAATTGGAATGTGTTTTCGATTCCCAACCCTAATTGGAGCTGTCATTTGTGTTTGTTCTCAGTTGAAAGTGATTCAGGAGCATCTGTGCCCAGTCCAGAGGTGTACCAGGACGCTCTGTCCAAGAAGCAGCGCCGCCCGCAGGATGAAGACCGCAGGAGGAAAGATCAGGGTCCTCCGGTGAGTAATCGAGAGCGCGTCTAAAAGACCATCACAACTTAGTATTTTTATGCTTTAGTAGAGTAAAAAAAGTAACATACAGCACCTTTAAATAACTATTTGTTTGCAGATATTTAGGAAACTGAGTTCACATACTCGTTTCTCTGATAAACACTTCTACAGCCTGTTATTTTACTTATTAATTTACTCATCCGTGTTGTCAGTCGGTTTTGGTTTTGGTCTGTGTGACTCCGCCCACTGCCAGTTCAGCCAATAGTATTTCGACACCCCGGGATGCCAGTTAGCAGGAAGCGCAGCGTATAGTAGGCATGGAAACGAGCAAACAAACTGGGTCAGAGATCGCAGATTCCACACAACCTAAAAAGCCTCGATCCATCTAAAAATCTCTATGAACGAGACATTATTAAAACGCGGATAAATCAACTCCTCAACGTACGCAAGTCTGTAAGTCTCCTCGGCAACAAATTGCGCATGTCCTCAAACTGGCAACCCGCGTGAGCGTCGAGTCTGCGGAGGCGGGGGAAACAACGATCTCTGGTATTTTGAATTTGGACTGCAGTGCCTATTCCCACCACTAGCTGTTATTCTTACAGACTGCACCTTTAAAACTGCATGAAGTATCACTTGACTGCATATTGAAGGTAATTTGTTTGTGTGCACAAAGGGTTCGGTGAAAAACAGAACAATTGCTTCGAAAATGCCTCCCCGTTTTGCTAAGAAGCAGGGCAGCATGTCCATCGAGCAACCCGAGGAAACGCTCTCCGCCAACAACCTGGGGACTGAGATCTGGGAGACGAACAGCACGGGTAAAACAGATGGAAACAGTGAGACTAGTAAAGTTGATGAGAAGCTCATGTGATTCTTAATGACTTTGTTTTTCCTCCTGCAGCTCTGAGTGTCCAGTCGTCAGGCGGAGACTCGTGGACGAAGCAGGTTTCCTACACGGGAAGCGAACCCAATTCAGAGGTGCGGGTCTTTCTACTTTGACAATCTCTTGGTAGTTTTGTAGGAATCCCAAGAATCGTTTTAACTTTATCCTGTTTGAACTTTTCTGCATTACGTTTTTTTTCTTTCTTTTTTCTGTTTTAATTTTTCTGGATTTGTTATAATAATACAATTATTTTTAAAAGTAGTAGTATTACATTAAGATTATACCGTACAAGAGTAATATATTTCTATTGCAGTTTCTCAAAGTTAAACCAAACTTTTATAGTGATACAGAAGACCTTCTGTAAGCTGATGATAGTTTCTCTCAGATTAGATGTTGTCAGCACTTGATTTGGCCATTTTTAACACTCGATGGGTCGGTGCCTATTCAATACCCAACCCTAATCGATTACAGCTGCATATTTTCCTTTTAAGATAGACATTGTTTTGGATATAATCGAGATTGGAATTGAATCAAATTGGTTTGTGAATCGACTCCAAACGGGGAAAGTTGTATCAATGCCCAGCCCTACACTTCTGCGTACAGCATCCCTCACTCGCAGAGCCGGTCCCGAGACTAACGCCCCACTGTCCTGTCCTCCAGGACTCAGACGCCGGGCCCGAGCAGAGCAAAGAGCACAAGCCCGGGCCCATCGGCAACGAGCGCTCGCTGAAGAACCGCAAGGGCTCCGAGGGCCTGGAGCGCCTCGAGGGACCCATAACCCCCGTCAACGGAGTGGACCTTCATGTGGACGGTGTTCTCCCAGTGCCGCCCATCGAGTTCGGCGTCAGCGCCAAGGATTCGGACTTCAGCCTCCCTCCCGGATCCACACCGGTTCCCGTGTCCAACCCCGTCTCCAAGCTTCAGGACGCGCTCGCTGGCAACGTGCGTACATGAGCTCCTAGCAGGAGTGTGCGATATATACACAAACCAAACATTTTTCAGACACCGGATATCATTTTATCATTTTTTACATTTTTCTACTAGTGTGTGCAGGACACTACAGTTCTTATGTAAGTGAGGAGAGCAAAATAAAGTAAACTTTGACATATTACACCCAAAAATTTTTATTTTACTAGCAGTAAACATTCGGGACCAGAAATGATTCCTCCACTTTGAGCTGATCATGTTTTGCTGAAGTGTGTTTTCTGTAATTGCTAATGCTCTTTTTACACACACACTGAACAACATGAAGCATTGCTTGGTCACTGGTTGAGCTAAACTGGTATTATCTAATTGTGTAGTTAAATTTAACAGCTGACAGATATTCAACATAATTCATGTGTGAGAGTCTAACAGAAGGACGGACAAAACCAGTCAAATATCAACTTGTTTATCATATTTTATCACCATTTTCTAAACTATAGTGAATAAACTGTGATAATGTGAGAGATGTTGAAGGTGTCTGAATAAATTTTAGTTTGACTGTATATCGTCTGCGATAATATCGTAATTTGTTGTTTTAGCGATGTGTGGTTTTGACATTTTTGAGTATATCCGTCACGCTGGTCTTGTAGATCAGGCAAGTGAGCGTTTTGAGTGCTCAAATAGGTTTAGTCTATATTTACATCATTAAATATAGTTAATAAATATTAATTACGAATATCATGCTGATATTTTTCTCCGAATATCAGCATAACAAATGTGATATTAACTCCTTGTTTATTAAAATTGAATAAAATGAATATTAAGTGACTTACATTTTAGACACGATATTGGCTGTTTTTGCTCTATTTCACCAAAGAAAACAGTCCAAAACAAAACCACCTGCGTCTGAGCGACACAGCGGCGTTTCCTCACTGAATGAATCGGCTTTTTGAACAAATCAGTCAATGATTCAATGCCTAAAATAGATTAAACGGTCAAGCGTTCCTGAATGAATCCGCCGTTTGAAGGATTTGGTTGAATCTCAATGACTCGACTTGCTGCCGCCTACTGGCGGTTTTAATTTATTTCTCATTTAAAGTATCTTTTCATATTTTAAATAATTTCAAATATTCAATATTTTGTTTTAAACATTATTTATGCTTATGTAACCAGTTTAAATGCATTCATTATAACGGTAAAAATTACCATAAAAGGTAAAAATCATATTGAAAAAAATGATTTCTGTCACTGATGCGAATTAACCACCACACAGATTATGAAGAATATCATGACTTTAGGTGTCCACGGCAGTCCTAAACCTGCCAAGGTACCAGCACAATAACACACTCCGCAAAGTATCGTCTAAAAACCATTATCGATAAAATCCCAGAAAATATTGAGATATATTTTTGGTCAATATCGCACACCCCTCGCTCCTAAAGCAGTGTCTACCTTGTGTAAAGAAGCGTTGAGCGTTTATCCTGTGGTTGTGTGTTCACAGGCGGGCCTGACTCAAGCCATCCCGATGCTCCGGAGAGACCATCTCCAGCCGGGAATAAACCTCAATCCCATCAGCTTCCCGAGCGCAGACCTCACGCTCAAGGTAACGCTGACCGAATCTCGTCCTCCCGAATGCTCGTGCCCAGCCCTAGCATGCTCCTCATCGGCCTCTCTCTGTGCCCTCAGATGGAGTCGGCTCGTAAGGCGTGGGAGAACTCCCAGGCTCTCCCGGAGCAGGGCTCCCCGGGGTCGGGATCGGGAGCTCAGCCGGCCTGCAGTGTGGGCTCCTCCGTCAGCTACAGCTCCTTCGGTGGCGTGTCGATGCCGCCCATGCCCGTGGCGTCTGTCGCGCCCTCTGTCTCCATGCAAGGTAGTGTTAACAGTGTTATGGAAGAAAAGGTCGTCAACGAATATTTTTCCCCACTGACTAAGACAAGACGATAACGAGACGGCACCAACTTCCCTAAAGAGGTCATCGGATGCAAAATTCACTTTTATATGGTGTTTGCATATAAATGTCTTTGCAGTGTGTGGACAACCACCAAACAGTGAAAAAAATCCATTTTAATCCTCAAAAAGCCTAAAAACACAAAGCCGTTTGGATTTTCTGAGCAATCGGTGTTGCTCATTATCATTTAAAGAGACATGCACTGAAACGGGTCTCTGTGAACAAATCTATGCATAGATCGAATTGAAATTTGATTCAAAATCGAGAATCAAACAATCAAAATCAACTTTGAAAAATCAAAAGAAAACGACTGAATGAAAACAGGGCAAGATTGACTAAATATGATAAAAAGTACATTTGATACAGGACTAAGACTAAATGTAAAAATAGCTGACAAAATTTCCACTAATGCAAGGTCTGCCGTCTCGTTCGTCTGTCAGACTCTGTGTCGCGTGCAGTGATTGAGTGTGTGTGTGTGTTACAGGCAGTCACATCCCTCCTCTGTATCTGGATGGTCATGTGTTTCCCAGTCAGCCGCGCCTCGTGCCGCCCTTGACTCAGCAGCCGAGCTACCAGCAGGTACGTGTCGGCACCTCCCATATCAGGCCTCTACCATTACACCAAACGCCTTTTACACACAGAGTAATCCGCTTACGTAATTCATGTTACTTCTAATCTTGTTACATAAAGTCTAAACTATCAATCAGATGACAGAAGGACTGTAGTAGATTGAGCTACACAGCAATGCCTGTGCTCATGTTGGTCATTTAGAGGCCTTAGATGTGCATCAAATATGATACAGTAGTCTTTATATGGTTGATTCATGCGGTGTGTGTGTCCAGGCCACCGCTCAGCAGATCCCCATCTCTCTGCACACGTCTCTGCAGGCTCAGGCTCAGCTGGGTCTACGAGGAGCTCTGCCCGTCTCTCAGTCCCAGGAGATGTTCAGCTCCATGCCTCCCTTCAGGTGATCCTCTCTCCACAGGAATACGCTACTCTTCTGCACTTTACATTAGGGTTGGGAATCGAAAATTAATTACAATTCTTGAATTGAATACTTAAGGGTCAGGAATCAGATACTTGTAATAAAATGAAAATTCGACGACTCTTATCGATTCCTCTGAGCGTCTCAATATGAGTGTAAAGCGTTGGAGCGCGAGAGACTCTGTGTTCTGTGTTCATGTGTATCAGTGTATCGGACCCGTGCAGCTCTTAAAGTGACAGCACTAATATTCCTGCCGTCTCTATAATAACACTAATCACACAACAGAAGACTGAGAACACACACTCGCTCTAGACTGGATAACTTCTGTAACTATATTTGTAATGTATATTTATAAAGTAGAGTGTTATTTTACATTTGCATTTTCTACACCTGAAAATCTTAAAAAATTGTTTATTTCAATCGTATCTTTCAGTTGTGTCTATTTGTTGTGATTTTCTCATTTTTTATTTGTTCTTTTTTAATTACTGAGTGTTTACCTGTCTTTAAAGGGGTCATATAATGCCATTTTTGTACAAGCTAATATGATTCTTTAGGGTCTAAATTAAAAGTTTGTAATATACTTTAAATATTCTCATTAGTATTGTAAGAAAACACTTATTTTACCTGGTCAAAAACAGCTCTGTTTTAAGCACGCCGTTTCAGTGCATATGCCTTTAAATGATAATGAGCTTCGCTGACTCCGCCCCTCTGTTCTGTGCGTACACCGTTTGTAACACAATAACCATAACGCGTTGTTCATTATAAACGTGGGATTATGAATTATATTGAGAACGTCATACATAGAAAACATGCCGTAATGTACCCTGAGTGTAAACCTTAGACGCATTCATTGTGAAGCGTGCAGCTAGCGATTTGCAAAGATTAATATAAATATTAATATAAAGTTTAATAAAACGTTACACTCACTTCAGTTCTTCTGGAGGTTCAGCAGGAACACGAATATCTGGTACCGATCCTTTAATCATGAGCAGCTTCTTAGCAAAACCAGCTTTATACTGATCCTCGTTTATAAAGCAGTCTGGTGTGTGAAATGATTCGCGCAAACATGAGAGCATTGACGTTGCTCGTGGGGAATATTCCCTTCGAAAACAAACTCAGCCACTGCGTCTTCAGCGGTTCGGATTGAGGAACATTAAAATGACTGTTCGTTATTACACCCAAGAACAGAACACCACACTCGCTTAGACGCCATTCTGCTCACAGACAGAGCTCCAGCATATCAACAATGACAGCGCCGGTCCCCGCGGACTATGATTGACAGCTCGCGAGCGAGCGAGGGCGGGTCTGTGTTGAAACGCTGCTGTTAATCAACAATCGTGGGAGGGGCTTCCGACCGTGTGACGTCACAAAATCGAACGGCTCAATTTGAGGCAGGGGAAAACATATAAGGAGATTAAAACAAAAACACTGGATGGATTTTATCATATGACGGTTGTGTACAGACACTGCCAACACACATTTCAGTACAATCAACTTGTAAAAGTGCATGTGCCATTATATGACCCCTTTAATAATGCTTGAAATTTGTTAGTTAGGCTAGTTGTTTTCTATGGTGTTTTTTAAAACCACAGGTTCATGATATTCAGCTACAATTAAATGTTTTGCATTTAATATTATATCTAAGGTTTTTTTTTTTACTTTTATTGGAATCGAAATTAGGGATCGATATGCAGAATCGAAATCGCAATCTTTAAAATGAAAACGATACCCAAACCCACTTCACATGCTTTGTGCACGCAGTAGAGGTGTGACGAGATCTGGCGAGACTAAAACATGACGAGATTTCTCGTCGAGTGAAAAGCTGTCTCGCGATATCGCCATGACTGAGCGTGAGGGTGAGATTACCATAGTATCACCGCTACACTCACATTCGCCTAAACTATCGTTTTACTGTTTTATAAAAAAAATAAAAAACATTATAAAATAATGTAAAAGTCTGCTCTGCTCATCCAGCACGAGTTTCCGTTGCAATCAGTGCAGGACGAATCACAGTTCACTGATCGCGTGAGGATGGCGGAGGATTCGTTGCGCAACATAGACTAACGTCTGATAAATGTATTGTAGAATGCACGCTCAGCACCGCTGCGCTATCACGAAAGTGAAAGTAAAACACAAGCTCCCTGATGTGCATTGCGCACAAATTAGGCCGCGAACATACAATAGTCTGTCTCCTAATACCCATCTCTGGACTGTTTATTTGCGGCTATGGTCTCAGTTTGCACTTCAAATATTAAGAGTAGTGTAATGTCGTAATGTCCTTCAGTTCCCTTTAAAAATGGCTGAGATTATAATTGTAATAATATAAAAAGATATTTGAGGTTGTTAAGGTTGGAATTTAACTAGAAGACGTTCTCTCCCTTTTTTTTTTTTTTTTTTTTTTTTTTTTTAAAGGATGAAAAAATTATACTTTATAATAATTTAACAAATCTGGAGTACAATTTATATTTGAAACGCATAAGGTAATTGTACATATTTGTATTTGCAAAGACACTTTGTGATTGCATTGAGCACTGAAATATACTATATCATTCTACTCGCATATAAATAAACATAAAATAACAAAAAAATCAAAGATGGCGCTGCTGTGAATAAGATCTTTTGAATAGATTCTGAGCTTAAACACCTCTGATTGGCCGTCGTGTTCATTGGTTCCAATCATGTTCTGTTGAATCTGT
Source organism: Tiaroga cobitis (assembly GCA_030578255.1). Classification (NCBI taxonomy): domain Eukaryota; kingdom Metazoa; phylum Chordata; class Actinopteri; order Cypriniformes; family Leuciscidae; genus Tiaroga; species Tiaroga cobitis. The sequence goes on from CM060595.1 coordinate 953,474, forward strand.
TGCAGGTCTCAGGTGTACATGCACCCGAACCTGTCTCAGCCCAGTCCCATGGTGCTCTCTGGCGGAGCGCCTCTCAAAGGCCCGTACTCCCCCTTCCCTGGCATGCAGCCGTCAGACATGGTGAAGCAGCCGTCAGGATCCCATTACCAGCCCATGAGCGGCAGCCAGCAGCTCGTGTACGACGGCAACATGAACCAGCCGGCGGGGATGAGCACCTCTCAGCTCATGGACTCACAGCTCATACAGGCAAGAGCCCTGCAACACACACACACACACACACACACACACACACACAGACACTCACACACTCACACACTCTCTCTCTCTCTCTCTCTCTCTCTCTCTCTCACACACACTCACACTCACACTCTCACACAGACACACACACACACTCTCTCACACACACACACACACTCTCTCACTCACACACACACACACACACTCTCTCCTCTCTCACACACACACTCACACACACAGGCCAATGAACCAGCCGGCGGGGATGAGCACCTCTCAGCTCATGGACTCACAGCTCATACAGGCAAGAGCCCTGCAACACACACAGACACTCACACAGACACTCACACACACACACAGACACTCACACACTCTCTCTCTTTCTCTCTCTCTCTCTCTCTCTCTCTCTCTCTCTCTCTCTCTCACACTCACACTCTCACACAGACACACACACACACACTCTCTCACACACACACACACACACACACTCTCTCCTCTCTCACACACACAGGCCAATGAACCTGCCAGCGGGGATGAGCACCTCACAGCTCATGCACTCGCAGCTCATACAGGCAAGAGCCCTGCAACACTCACTCACTCACTCACTCACTCACTCACTCACTCACTCACTCACTCACTCACAGGTCCATGAACCGGGCGGCTGGGATGAGCACGTCTAAGCTACTTTTGTACTACTAGTGCAAAATAGATTTATTGAAGGAAATGGGGGTGAAATATAAAAATTCCAATAGCAATACACACCTGTACCAAAATATATGCAGTTGGCATTAACACAGGCAAAATGATAAAAAATACTAAAATGTGACCCTGGACCCCAAAACCAGTCACAAGGGTAAATTCTTTGAAATTGAGATTTATACATCATCTGAGAGCTGAATAAATAAGCTTTCCATGGATGTGTGGTTTGTTGGGATAGGACAATATTTGGCCGAGATACGACTATTGAACATCTGGAATCTGAGGGTGCAAATAAATGTAAACATTGAGAAAATCTCCTTTAAAGTTGTGCATTTATATTCGCGATGTTGCTGCATTCACTCACAAAAATATATATTTTATATATTTACGGTAGGAAATTTACAAAATCTCTTCATGGAACATGATCTTTACGTAATATCCTAATGATTTTTGGCATAAAATAAAAATGTGGGGGGGAAAACTTGACTGGTTTTGGGATCCAGGGTCACAAATGTCCATAAGGTCGCACAAGGGTTTAGGTCTAATGACTTTGCTGTGTGTGTGCGTGTGTGTTCAGGTGACGATGCCCATGCCCGGGTCTCAGCTGCGCTATGGCTCGGCCCAGCAGCACCTCATTCTGCCCCAGTCCATCCAGCTCCAGCAGAACCAGAACCTGTCCGTCGGAGCTCCCCGTCGCATGATGCCTCCCGGGTCTCAGCCGCCCATCATGAGCAGCAGAGAGGTGAGAGAGCAAGGGCTGCTGGGAAACATCAGGATTCTTCAGAATGCATGTACTAGCGCTGCACGGTTAATCGCTATTTCCATGTAATCGCTCTTAAAGCGATATGGCTCATCGTGATTTTGAAATCGTGAATGCTGAGATTATTAGTAATGCGCAGCTTGTCAGTGAAGCTCGGCTCAGTAAACGCGGCTCACTCTGAAAGCACTGAGTTCGAGTCGCTTATCACGTGCTTTTGAAAAAGCAACACGCGTCAAACACGAGAAGCATTTATGAACCTCTTGTCCAACAGAAGACGACATTTACTAACACGCTTTTACTCCAAACTCCCTTCATCAGGACAGCTGAGCTCGTCCTCCTGTGAGATGATGCGCTTCTCACACAGAATAAGGCAGTCGTGTGTTTATTACTCTTGTTTAATCAAAGGGTTTCAGTCCTCTGTTTATTCAGACACAGTGTGTGTGTGTGTGTGTGTGTGTGTGTGTGTGAGACGCCCTCTGGTGTTCTGATCGAGCATTTACTACCGATCAGCCACTGCACAAACTGCACATAAAATAATCACAATGCGGTTTCATTGCGATTAATTGTGCAGCCCTAACATGTACACATGTACTAGAATGTGTGAATCAGACTCCAATGTTTGGCTTGGATTCATTACAGTACATGAATTTTACTGTCTGATTAATAAATCATGTTTGTTCTGCAGCCTTCCCAGATGGACATGAAAGGATTTCAGTTTTCTGATAAGCCCAATCACTCGCCTGGAATACCCAGCGGCTCCTACAGGTGAACACTTCCCACACTCCCCCTGCAGTTAGCGGCCGTCATTAGGCCTCGACACACACACTCACCTTTCAGTGCTTAATTCTGTTCAGGATACCCAGAGTTCAGTCCTTTACACCAAAATTGGCTCAAATCGTCTTCAGACCATGGTGGCTAAAAGCATTTTGATTAAAGTCCCACTGTATCAATCATTTTATCTCTTAAAACTCATCTTTGATCACCAAAATGACATTTTTAAATATTTTTTCCTGCATTAAAATATCTTAGATGTAACTCGACACCCTCGCCTCATTTAGTATACGGGGTTCTATGAATATGCAAATGAGCCCCGCCTCCACTCACTCAGCTCAGAGATCCACTGGTTGACGATCACACGTTGATCTGATTGGTTACAAGGTTGTTTGTGACGTCAGAAACACCAGCGATTTCAAACTGTGTTTTTGAGACTGTCTTTGGTTCACTGCAGTTTTAAGGAGAAAATACGGACACTCGATGATAATTTAAGGGTTTCACTTCCGTATTTAAATGCGGTTGTCACTTCTGGAACATTACAGTGTGTGCGTGGCCTAATACACGCACACCTTAAAGGGATACTTCACCTCTGGAAAGATGAACGTGTATTTAAAATGGGTAATTTATGTAGAAGAAATGTGAAATTATTTTTGAATTTGGAACTTTCTAGACTGAGAAAAGCCAGAAAATGTATTTTTGGCTCATGTGGATGAAAGACAACAACTCCCAGAATGCACTTGCTTCGCTGCCCTTGGAGGCCAAGCCTACCGGTAAACAGAGCGCAGTAGTTATACAACAAGTCTAGGCTACTAGTGAGTCTCCGTGATGAGTCTGCCCGGGATTTCGAGATAGCTCAAAATGTCCGGGATTCAGCTTTTGCGTTCTACAGTCGCCATTCATTGTTTACTGTGGCGAGCAGGACGAGGCCGAGGGCCGCAGGAGAACGGCTTGAGTCATGTTTACTGTGGCGAGCAGGACAAGGCTAGGACCGCGGGAGAACGGCGTGAGTCATGTTTACTGTGGCGAGCAGGACGAGGCCGAGGGCCTCGGGAGAACGGCGTGAGTTATGTTTACTGTGGCGAGCAGGACGAGTGAGGGCCGCGGGAGAACGGCGTGAGTCATGTTTACTGTGGCGAGCAGGACGAGGCCGAGGGCCTCGGGAGAACGGCGTGAGTTATGTTTACTGTGGCGAGCAGGACAAGGCTAGGACCGCGGGAGAACGGCGTGAGTCATGTTTACTGTGGCGAGCAGGACGAGGCCGAGGGCCTCGGGAGAACGGCGTGAGTTATGTTTACTGTGGCGAGCAGGACGAGTGAGGGCCGCGGGAGAACGGCGTGAGTCATGTTTACTGTGGCGAGCAGGACGAGTGAGGGCAGCGGGAGAACGGCGCGAGTCATGTTTACTGTGGTGAGCAGGACGAGTGAGGGCCGCGGGAGAAAGGCGTGAGTCATGTTTACTGTGGCGAGCAGGACGAGTGAGGGCAGCGGGAGAACGGCGCGAGTCATGTTTACTGTGGTGAGCAGGACGAGTGAGGGCCGCGGGAGAACGGTGCGAGTCATGTTTACTGTGGCGAGCAGGACGAGGCTAGGGCCGCGGGAGAACGGCGCGAGTCATGTTTACTGTGGTGAGCAGGACGAGTGAGGGCCGCGGGATAACGGCTCGAGTCATGTTTACTGTGGCGAGCAGGACGAGTGAGGGCCGCGTGGAGAACGGCACGAGTCATGTTTACTGTGGCGAGGAGGACGAGTGAGGGCCGCGGGAGCGGCGTGAGTCATGTTTCCTGTGGCGAGCAGGACGAGTGAGGGCCGCGGGAGAACGGCGCGAGTCATGTTTACTGTGGCAAGCAGGACGAGTGAGGGCCGCGGGAGAACGGCGCGAGTCATGTTTACTGTGAAGAGGAGAACGGCGTGAGTCATGTTTACTGTGGCGAGCAGGACGAGTGAGGGCCGCGGGAGAACGGCACGAGTCATGTTTACTGTGACGAGGAGAACGGCGTGAGTCATGTTTACTGTGGCGAGCAGGACGAGTGAGGGCCGCGGGAGAACGGTGCGAGTCATGTTTACTGTGGCGAGCAGGACGAGGCTAGGGCCGCGGGAGAACGGCGCGAGTCATGTTTACTGTGGTGAGCAGGACGAGTGAGGGCCGCGGGATAACGGCTCGAGTCATGTTTACTGTGGTGAGCAGGACGAGTGAGGGCCGCGTGGAGAACGGCACGAGTCATGTTTACTAGGACGAGTGAGGGCCGCGGGAGAACGGCGTGAGTCATGTTTCCTGTGGCGAGCAGGACGAGGCTAGGACCGCGGGAGAACGGCGTGAGTCATGTTTACTGCGGCGAGCAGGACGAGGCCGAGGGCCGCGGGAGAACGGCTTGAGTCATGTTTACTGTGGCGAGCAGGACGAGGCTAGGACCGCGGGAGAACGGCGTGATTCATGTTTACTGTGGCGAGCAGGACGAGGCCGAGGGCCGCGGGAGAACAGCTTGAGTCATGTTTACTGTGGCGAGCAGGACGAGGCTAGGACCGCGGGAGAACGGCGTGATTCATGTTTACTGTGGCGAGCAGGACGAGGCCGAGGGCCGCGGGAGAACGGCTTGAGTCATGTTTACTGTGGCGAGCAGGACGAGGCCGAGGGCCGCGGGAGAACGGCTTGAGTCATGTTTACTGTGGCGAGCAGGACGAGGCTAGGACCGCGGGAGAACGGCGTGAGTCGTTTTTACTGTGGCGAGGAGAACGGCGTGAGTCATGTTTACTGTGGCGAGCAGGACGAGTGAGGGCCGCGGGAGAACGGCGTGAGTCATGTTTACTGTGGCGAGCAAGATGAGGCTAGGGCCGCAGGAGAACGGCGTGAGTCATGTTTACTGTGGCGAGCAGGACGAGGCTAGGACCGCGGGAGAACGGCGTGAGTCATGTTTACTGTGGCGAGGAGAACGGCGTGAGTCATGTTTACTGTGGCGAGCAGGACGAGTGAGGGCCGCGGGAGAACGGCGTGAGTCATGTTTACTGTGGCGAGCAGGACGAGTGAGGGCCGCGGGAGAACGGCGTGAGTCATGTTTACTGTGGCGAGCAGGACGAGTGAGGGCCGCAGGAGAACGGCGTGAGTCATGTTTACTGTGGCGAGCAGGACGAGTGAGGGCCGCGGGAGAACGGCGTGAGTCATGTTTACTGTGGCGAGCAGGACGAGTGAGGGCCGCGGGAGAACGGCGTGAGTCATGTTTACTGTGGCGAGCAGGACGAGGCCGAGGGCCGTGGGAGAACGGCGTGAGTCATGTTCACTGTGGCGACCAGGACGAGTGAGGGCCGCGGGAGAACGGCGTGAGTCATGTTTACTGTGGCGAGCAGGACGAGTGAGGGCCGCGGGAGAACGGCGTGAGTCATGTTTACTGTGGTGAGCAGGACGAGGCCGAGGGCCGCGGGAGAACGGCGCGAGTCATTTTTACTGTGGCGAGCAGGACGAGTAAGGGCTGCGGGAGAACGGCGTGAGTCATTTTTACTGTGGCGAGCAGGACGAGTGAGGGCCGCGGGAGAACGGCGCGAGTCATTTTTACTCTGGCGAGCAGGACGAGCCGAGGGCCGCGGGAGAACGGCGTGAGTCATGTTTACTGTGGCGAGCAGGACGAGGCTAGGGCCGCGGGAGAACGGCGTGAGTCATGTTTACAGTGGCGAGCAGGACGAGGCGAGGGCTGCTGGAGAACGGCGTGAGTCATGTTTACTGTAGCGAGCAGGACGAGGCGAGGGCCGCGGGAGAACGGCGCGAGTCATGTTTACTGTAGCGAGCAGGACGAGTGAGGGCCGCAGGAGAACGGCGCGAGTCATGTTTACTGTGGCGAGCAGGACGAGTGAGGGCCGCGGGAGAACGGCGCGAGTCATGTTTACTGTGGCGAGCAGGACGAGGCGAGGGCTAAGGGAGAACGGCGCGAGTCATGTTTACTGTAGCGAGCAGGACGAGGCGAGGGCCGTGGGAGAACGGCGCGAGTCATGTTTACTGTGGCGAGCAGGACGAGGCGAGGGCTGCGGGAGAACGGCGCGAGTCATGTTTACTGTAGCGAGCAGGACGAGTGATGGCCGCAGGAGAACGGCGCGAGTCATGTTTACTGTGGCGAGCAGGACGAGTGAGGGCCGCGGGAGAACGGCGCGAGTCATGTTTACTGTGGCGAGCAGGACGAGGCGAGGGCTGCGGGAGAACGGCGCGAGTCATGTTTACTGTAGCGAGCAGGACGAGGCGAGGGCCGCGGGAGAACGGCGCGAGTCATGTTTACTGTGGCGAGCAGGACGAGTGAGGGCCGCGGCAGAACGGCGCGAGTCATGTTTACTGTGGCGAGCAGGACGAGTGAGGGCCGCGGGAGAACGGCGTGAGTCATGTTTACTGTGGCGAGCAGGACGAGTGAGGGCCGCGGGAGAACGGCGCGAGTCATGTTTACTGTGGCGAGCAGGACGAGTGAGGGCCGCGGGAGAACGGCGTGAGTCATGTTTACTGTGGCGAGCAGGACGAGGCGAGGGCTGCGGGAGAACGGCGCGAGTCATGTTTACTGTAGCGAGCAGGACGAGGCGAGGGCCGCGGGAGAACGGCGCGAGTCATGCTTATTGTGGCGAGCAGGACGAGGCTAGGGCCGCGGGAGAACGGCGCGAGTCATGTTTACTGTAGCGAGCAGGACGAGGTCGAGGGCCGCGGGAGAACGGCGTGAGTCATGTTTACTGTAGCGAGCAGGACGAGGCGAGGGCCGCGGGGAGAACGGCGCGAGTCATGTTTACTGTGGCGAGCAGGACGAGTGAGGGCCGCGGGAGAACGGCGCGAGTCATGTTTACTGTGGCGAGCAGGACGAGTGAGGGCCGCGGGAGAACGGCGTGAGTCATGTTTACTGTGGCGAGCAGGACGAGGCGAGGGCTGCGGGAGAACGGCGCGAGTCATGTTTACTGTAGCGAGCAGGACGAGGCGAGGGCCGCGGGAGAACGGCGCGAGTCATGCTTATTGTGGCGAGCAGGACGAGGCTAGGGCCGCGGGAGAACGGCGCGAGTCATGTTTACTGTAGCGAGCAGGACGAGGTCGAGGGCCGCGGGAGAACGGCGTGAGTCATGTTTACTGTGGCGAGCAGGACGAGGTCGAGGGCCGCGGGAGAACGGCGCGAGTCATGTTTACTGTGGCGAGCAGGACGAGTGAGGGCCGCGGGAGAACGGCGCGAGTCATGTTTACTGTGGCGAGCAGGACGAGGCGAGGGCCGCGGGAGAACGGTGCGAGTCATGTTTACTGTGGCGAGCAGGACGAGTGAGGGCCGCGGGAGAACGGCGCGAGTCATGTTTACTGTGGCGAGTAGGACGAGGCGAGGGCCGCGGGAGAACGGCGCGAGTCATGTTTACTGTGGCGAGCAGGACGAGTGAGGGCCGCAGGAGAACGGCGCGAGTCATGTTTACTGTGGCGAGCAGGACGAGTGAGGGCCGCGGGAGAACGGCGCGAGTCATGTTTACTGTGGCGAGCAGGACGAGTGAGGGCCGCGGGAGAACGGCGCGAGTCATGTTTACTGTGGCGAGCAGGACGAGGCGAGGGCTGCGGGAGAGCGGCGCGAGTCATGTTTACTGTAGCGAGCAGGACGAGGCGAGGGCCGCGGGAGAACGGCGCGAGTCATGTTTACTGTAGCGAGCAGGACGAGTGAGGGCCGTGGGAGAACGGCGCGAGTCATGTTTACTGTGGCGAGCAGGACGAGGCGAGGGCTGCGGGAGAACGGCGCGAGTCATGTTTACTGTAGCGAGCAGGACGAGTGAGGGCCGTGGGAGAACGGCGCGAGTCATGTTTACTGTGGCGAGCAGGACGAGGCGAGGGCTGCGGGAGAACGGCGCGAGTCATGTTTACTGTGGCGAGCAGGACGAGGCGAGGGCCGCGGGAGAACGGCGCGAGTCATGTTTACTGTAGCGAGCAGGACGAGTGAGGGCCGCGGGAGAACGGCGCGAGTCATGTTTACTGTGGCGAGCAGGACGAGGCGAGGGCCGCGGGAGAACGGCGCGAGTCATGCTTATTGTGGCGAGCAGGACGAGCAAAAGTAACTATAGGCTCCCAGAAAAGAAGACAGAAGACTATTTCAGAACACAAGTTAGAAGACTGTTTTTGTTTTCTTCTCTGCTTGTTTTAACAAGTCTAAAAATAAATAATAATGAGTAAAATAATAAATGTAATAACACACAAACCACTGTTAATTTAACATAAAAGCAAGCGGGCTACTGCGTGCATGTTCTGGCATGACTGAATGCGTGCAAAGTGCGCTACCTTAATAATTCGTAAAAAGCTGACAGTTCATCGCGATCTCACACATCTCTATAATTATCAATGAAGCTGACTGCACAATGAAGCTTTCATAATATCCACACTATGTTTGTTATAGTTAGAGAATTTGCCAGCATACAGAATTCAGCACTGAACAAAAGTCAGTTTTGAGCGGTGAGGGGAGTCTATCGTAAATGCTTCTGATTGGCCATTATTGCGTTCAAGAAATCAACACATGTCTGTGATTGGCTACATTGCTCAACGCTGCAGACATGTTAGAAACAGAAACTCTGGCCTGTAAATTGTTTCTATTTTGTTTTAGTTGTTCTTGTTGCTTTTCTGCAACAGATGAATAAAAATCTATTTGTTTTTATATGTTTTATTCATAGATATTTCTAGTTCGAATCGTTTTACTCTCCCTCAACCCGCACACACAGAGTGAGTGCATTACCGCCCGCGCTCGCACTCGGCCATCAGATCTAGTGCCGCGCCGCACTCTTTTGCGTTGGGAGTGCACGTCTCTCAAGGGCCCGGCTCGAGGATAGTGTCGGGAAATATCGGGCTCGGGCAGAGAATAAGCTCTAGGACACTCCTCCTGTGCTAAGGAACCGAGAGTTGTCATCCAGCAGTCTGTTTGGTAGAGACGAGGAAAACAAACAAGCATGCAAATGGAAATTATCGCGGCCGAAAAAAATATCGAGCTAATTTTTTTTATCGTGCAATTAATTAATTTATTCACTATCGATTTGACTATTTGACTATTGATTTACAGGCCTAGCAATTCCTTCTGTTATTTTTAGTGCCCGTGGATTATCTCGCATCTTCTCGTGCTTCAGTGTTAATGTTGGCTGCTGAGTTGCTTTAGCTTTACTAGCGCTATGATGCGTCTTCAGATGTTTAGGTTGCTTCCCTCCTTATCTTGAAATGAGCCCAAACTGCCGACATTATACTCTCCTATGCCTCAGTTCACCTTGACAAAGCACTCTCTGCGGCCAGTTTCGTTTCGCAAAATGCACGTGGTATCGGCAATTTTTTATGAGTACGAGTATATCGGCCCGATCCCCGATGCCAGTATCGGTATCGGGCCATCCCTAGTAAACACTACATTCAGATTCACCAATCGCAATGAATTCAGTTAGATTGAAACAAAAGGTGTGCATGTAAACAATGAATGGCGACTGCAGAAAGCAAAAGCTGAATCCCGGACATTTTGTACGATCTCGACGGCCTGCATGTCCGGGAAAAAGAGGATGAATGGTAACCCCTACTACTCAGCTTTCTCCTACTAAGTTACTCAGCTTTCTCCACAGAACAAGAGCCTGCTAGCTTAGCTTCCAAACAAAGATGTCTGACACTGTGTGCATTCTGTGAGTGAGATCCCACCCTCTATGGGCGGGTTGAACACATGCGGGACAGCTCCTTCTACTGGCTGTAGTCTTTAGCCTCTGGCCAAAAAATCCTCCGATGACACAAAATGACGATTTTTGCGTCATCGGAGGATTTTTTCCAGACAAAAAATACATAAATCTCTCGTCTCAGGGGGAGATGAGGGTGGGAAGCACGGTAATTTGAAAATACTACAGGTTTCCTACTAATACAAAGCTTAATGCTAAATCCTGAAGTATCCCTTTAAGGAGAACTGGAATAAATCAAAACCAAATTAAAACTACTGTAGTAAACATTTTAAGTGGATCAAAAAAGTTCATCAAAGTTCGGGTATTATTCAAAATTCATGTATAACTTTGATGAAAGGTTTTGATCCACTTCAAATGTTAACTAGAGTATTTGAGAATGTTTACAGTTCTGTGTGTTTGAGTCTGTCATGCATGTTGTGGCGCATTTCCACTGTGATACGACTCTGTTTGCTTTTCCACAGCAGATCATAGACTTTTTCACACATGAATTATGTTGAATATCTGTCAGCTGTTAAATTTAACTACACAATTAGATAATACCAGTTTAGCTCAACCAGTGACCAAGCAATGCTTCATGTTGTTCAGTGTGTGTGTAAAAAGAGCATTAGCAATTACAGAAAACACACTTCAGCAAAACATGATCAGCTCAAAGTGGAGGAATCATTTCTGCTCCTGAATGTTTATAAATGTCACTGGTAGTCGCTGTATGAAGAATATTTGGGTGTAATGTCACACTTTACTTTATTTTGCTCTAGTAGAAATATATCAGAAATTATATCTGGTTTATAACTAATTTTAACTTTAAAATATAAAAAAATTTTGGTTTGACTGTAAATATCTTTTCTCACTGAGTTCTGTGTGTCCCATCAGGCCCGGTTCGGCCAGTCCCAGTGGGAAAGCCTCGGGCCCCGGAGCCCCTGCGTCGGTTGTGTCTCTGCCAGGACATTACACACAGCAGGTATTCAGCGCACCGCCGCCAGCGCAGCGTTGCTTTAGTAAAGCTGATGGTTCATGTGGCCGACCGGTGTGTGTTCTGCGGCAGGTGTCGGGCCCTCAGGGCAACATGGTCATGCACATGAGACCCCCCTCGAGCGGGCCCTTCCCCAACCCCATCCAGCGGCCCGTCATGCAGATCAACAAGACCGTGATCATCCGCTCCCCGCCTTACCCCGGCCAGCGCGAGCCCAACCCCGAGCATGCTGGGAAGGGCCCTGAGGACGGGATGAAGGTGAGCCACCCACTGTGATCATCAGAGGTAATTACATTTAATCCTCTTCTCCTTTCTTGTGTTCCGTCTGTGTTAGCACTGCGCGGGTGATCGCAGTGACACCGCACGCGATTTGGCAAAGGCTGCGATTATTTTATGTGCAGTTTGTCAGTGAAGTACGACTGATCGGTAGTGAATGCTCCATCTGAACACCAGAGGGCGTCACATACACACGCACACACACTCCACATATCCATCTGAACACCAGAGGGCGTCACACACACACACTCCACATATTCATCTGAACACACACTCCACATATCCATCTGAACACCAGAGGGCGTCACACACACACACTCCACATATCCATCTGAACACCAGAGGGCGTCACACACACACACTCCACATATCCATCTGAACACACTCTCCACATATCCATCTGAACACCAGAGGGCGTCTCTCTCACACACACACACACACACACACACACTGTGTCTGAATAAACAGAGGACTGAAACGCTTTGATTAAACAAGAGTAATAAACACACGACTGCCTTATTCTGTGTGAGAAGCGCATCATCTCACAGGAGGACGAGCTCAGCTGTCCTGATGAAGGGAGTTTGGAGTTAAAGCGTGTTAGTAAATGTCGTCTTCTGTTGGACAAGAGGTTCATAAATGCTTCTCGTGTTTGACGCGTGTTGCTTTTTCAAAAGCACGTGATAAGCGACTCGAACTCAGTGCTTTCAGAGTGAGCCGCGTTTACTGAGCCGAGCTTCACTGACAAGCTGCGCATTACTAATAATCTCAGCATTCACGATTTCAAAATCACGATGAGCCAAATCGCTTTAAGAGCGATTACATGGAAATAGCGATTAACCGTGCAGCGCTAGTGTGTGTCGTGTTCCACGTCTCATGATGGAGGCCTATTGTTGCTCCGACTCTCAAGTGGAGCTGGATGAGCTCGATTAGGGCTGGGCGATTAATACCGACATTAATTGGAAAAAATGGCATCGCATTTCAAAAAGAACCCATTAGTTAGGGTTTAATATTCAGCAATATTATTGATCTCCTGCATTGACAGCATTATATGAGAGCTGAACTGAGCTGGACGATGACATCACGGTTTACTCCAGAGCGGCTATATATATAAATAAACTAAATTAATAACTTTGTTACAGCAGAAATGAAGCATCACTGAACTCACTTCAGCTGGACTGGGACGCTATTCTCTTCTGGAAACACACTGTGTTGCATTATTCTCCTGTTATCTCTGTAGAGCTGCTCTGAAACTCTGTGTTGTAAAGCTGTATAAATAAAGACTTGACTAGTTTGTTACTTCATGCTAACAACTAATGTTAGAAAATATTTTTCTCATTATTAAAGAAAAATACAACTGTTCATTGTTAGTTCATGTTAAATCGGCTCCAATAAATATTCAGAAACACTAAAATTCAAGATATGGGGGGAAAAAAATGCCTTGTTTTTGTCCTATATTTATATTTAGCAATATGTTTTTCCCTGTATATCAGCATGATGCAAATGGGATATTGATGTTATTCAGCAGTTCAATAAACAATTTGTTCAATTTTAGACATAATATTGTCTGTTTTTGCTCAATTTGGCCAATGACAGTTGCACACTTTCATTACTGAATGAATCTGTGGCGAGTGAGTCATTGAATCAATGTCCTTGAGTGAATCGGTTGAATGAATGATTCAGTGACTCGTTCAAAAAGACAGTGTCTTGCTGCCCCCTACTGGTGGTTTTAGTTTCTTATTTAAAGTATGTCATTTTTCATTCATATTCCAGCTCTGAGATGCTTTAAATAATCTGTGTAAATAAAGCTAATGCCACATCTGATGCAGCTTCAGAAAAGAAATATGTTATGGCCACATTGTAGCCTTAAACGTTTGTAATAGTGTAATACACTTATTACATTTTTTTCTTTCTGAACCTGCTTTTTATAATGACTATTTAATGCTTTTCTCATCTAACTCATTAATATCGTCATTAATGATCTTTTGGGGGTAATTTCTCAGCCAAAAGTGCTCTGTGATTAATTATTTGGAACATCATGTAATTAGATTAAAAATGTGAACCGCTTTAAAGTTTTTATAGTTAACTGTTAACAAATGGAAACTTATTGTAAAGTGTTGCCGAAAAAATGCAGTATAAAAGTTCCATTGTTGTTTTTTTTGCTTTTTTTTTTTTTTTTAACAATTAAATTGTGAAAGTTTTATGAACTCATGATGATAAATTTGTATTAAATCCTAAAACATAAAATTAAGAAATTAAATCTGAAAACATAGAAAAGGTGTTTTTCTCTCAGTGGGGTTTAGTTTTCCTCCGTTCTAACAAACGTGCGTTTCCTTCCACTTTTTTGCGATGAAATTATAAATATTGCAATCGAAAATTATGGAAGAAATATGATATCGCTCAGCCCTAATCTTTATATTTTACTGTTGTTTTTTATGATGTTCAGCACTTATTATTGAGGGATCTGAAATAACATGCCGTAAGAATAAGTGTCTGTAAATAAAAACATATGGACGATTCTGTAATTATTAACTATTCTAATATAATGAACATGTGACCTGCCTTCTGCGGGATCAGAGACCCAGTGTAATGATGCGGTGCATAAACTCCAGGCGCACATGTGGTGTGTAATACATCAGGAGGTTAGTTGTGTGTTTGCCCCAGTCCTGCGTTCAGGCTGAGTGTGTGTTCATCAGTGCTTTGACTCGTCGATGTTGATGAAGTGACTGTAAGGTGTGTGTGTGTGTACAGGCCGCCAGTGACGCCAAGAACTCTTCAGTGATTCCCAGAAGGCCACAGGTCAACGCTGCTCGAACCAGAGCCATCAAACCACAGCCGGTCCCAGTGGAGGAAGGCAAAGGCTGATGAATGGACCTCATGATCACATGACACTGCTCTCTCTCTCTCTCTCTCTCTCTCTCTCTCCCTCTCTCTCTCTCTCTCTCTCTCTCTCCATCTCTCTCTCTCTCTCCCTCCATCTCTCTCTCTCTCTCTCCATCTCTCTCTCTCTCTCTCTCTCTCACCGGACTGACGCACAGGATCACCAACCCCACTAATCAATTTGAACACATTAATAAACATCACATAGAGAGATATGAATATCTATATATAAATGTATACTATATATATATAAATAGTCATGATAGGTTTGGACTCTTCTCCGCAGACTTTTCAAGATCAGCTTTATTTATTTACATTTTGTTTGTCATTTTTTTCAAGTGAAGAATAACGGTTTAAAAAAAAAAAGTGGCAAATGAACCGCCGGTTCTCTCTCTCTCTCGTTCTCTCTCTCTCTCTCTCTCTATCGACGTTTGCAATCAGAAAAACGAGAAGTGCATCTCTTCTCCCAGCTCATGCCCCGCCCACATTGCCAAACCGAGCCAGCTGATTGGACTCCAGGTTTTGATTGACATGAGCAGCTTCAGTGCGAGGCTTTAGTCATTTTTACTGGGTACCATGGAGTTTTAACTTCCTTTAATTTATATATATATATATATATATATATTAGTAATCATGCATATTTGCTCTATTATTAAAGAACACCTTTTATTCAATAAAAAAAGTTTAAACCCAAATTTGAGGACATTGTTCAATCCACACACGGAGCATCTGTGCTGAACTCTTATTTTCATCTGCTTTCATGTGTTGTGTAGATGCAGAGCATCATTGTTCCTCAGCGGTGTTGCTGATGTGTGTGTGTGTGTGTGTTGAAGGCAGCAGCGTGGAGAAGCGCTCGCTCTGATGTTCTCACTGTCGGAGAGGAACTGTTAGTGCGTTTGCTCCAGAACGCTTCATCTTCTGCTTTGAGTTCCGGTGTTTGGCTCTGTCAGTCACAGCAGTGACACAAGCAATAAACAACCTTTCTGTAACAATCAGGGTCCAAAAGATTTCCTTTATTGTAGATGTTGCTGTCTCACAGGGATCATGATTGAACATATGAAGTCTTGTTTCAGATCTCCGTCACACTACGGCTGTACAGAACTATGACATCATCAGCACATGTTCATGCATTCATTCATCTTTGATATTGGAGCATTAATGCGACTCGTCCTTTTCCCTCTGGGTCAATTGTTGCACATTTGAAATGCCTTTTTAAATGATTTCTCCAGTGCTTCTGGTTATTTTAGAGGGTCATTTGCTTCTTGATGATTGCTGAATATCTGTACAGACTCATTATTGCCCTTTGGCTTTTGGTAGACTTGTATTTAAAGGGCCAGTGATGGATTTACTCACTTTTATGTTTATTTTTAGGGGTCTGTTTTGTTTTTTCCCTGCAGATATTTATCACTGTGTTGTTTATCCTATTAAATGTGTGACCATATTTGCCCTTTTATTGGAAAATGATCTCAAGAGAGAAATAAAGCAGATTGTGCTTTTTTTCAAAGACGGATGGTTGTTTGTATTCCCATTGAGCGTGTGCAGTTACTGAACTGAAACCCCAGCTTCTCACTGAATGAATGGCTTTTATCATTGTATATGGACCACTACAACTATAGTAAACATTGCTGTTGTTCTATGAACATAGTAATGGTGATGTAAACAAATTCAATTTCATTGAAAGTGTTTTACTTGATTCACAGAAATGAATCAAACATCCCAACTCTAGTTCTGATTAATCAAGCAGATTCGTGAAGTAATAGAGCAAAAGGAAGGAAACAAACCTTTCTTATGTCATTACTGGATGAATCAGCATTTCTCTTGGAATGAATGATTCAATGACTCAAAGTCTTCACTTGATTTTCTACTGGATGAATCATGCTGCGTCCCAATTCGCCTACTTATACTACACCCTAAAAGTATGTACTCTTTTTGTGAAGAAAAAGTACATGCTTTTGAGTGTGTAGCAAAAGAGTAGGCAAGCTTTGGGACACACTACTTCGCCATCTTTAACGGATGCTCTGTCGCGTGCATCTGTCACCGTAAACTGCCCTGTCAATCATCTCGTCACAGTTAAAATCCTCCATTCAATCTAATATAACTTCTTACCATTTCGGAGAGAATTGTTGTCGCACGTTCATCTGCCAGTCATGGGTCTTTCATGCCGAGACTCTTCTCGTGTTTGGAATTTGAATATAATAATGCATTTAAAAGTTAATGGCTAAACGTATCTTTGCAAAAGTTCACAATGCTGCAGATGCAATATAATGTGGACAACATTGAATAAATATATTTTCGTGAGGTTAGATACTGATAATTAATCACTCAAACCCCTTTATCTAAACCTCTCTAACCGCCGGACTCACTCATTAAGATTTGGTTCATTACTCAAGATATTCGTTAAAAAAACGCAGATTCATCCAGTAATGAAACAAATCTTAATGAGCGAGTCATTGAATCATTCAAGATATTAGTTTAAAAAAAGCAGATTCATCCAGTAATGAAACAAATCTTAATGAGTGAGTCATTGAATCACTGAAGATATTCGTTAAAAAACGCAGATTCATCCAGTAATGAAACAAATCTTTATGAGTGAGTCATTGAATCACTCAAGATATTTGTTAAAAAAACGCAGATTCGTCCAGTGATTCAATGACTCACTCATAAAGATTTGTTTCATTACTGGATGATTCTGCGTTTTTTTTAGCTAATATCTTGAATGATATGACTTGAAGCGCGCTGCCTGTGCGTGTTTGAATCGAGATCGCAATCTTTAAATGATGAATCATGCAGCTCTATTCAGCAGCCAACTACCAAATAATTTCAAATCAATCAAATCAAAATTTGATTGGTATTATTAACTTTATTTCGCGCAAATAACGATTATAAAAAACTCAATTCAAGTTTGGTCCCAGCAAAGTTCAGTCGCGCAACGCTGAGTGGAAGTTTCTCGACACCAAACTCTTAAAGGGACAGTTCACCCAAAAATACAGTCAATCACACTGTTCCACACCTGTGAGCTCTTCTATTAAACACTGAAGAAGGTTTTTTGAAGAATGTTGCTAACCTGACAGT
Organism: Tiaroga cobitis; assembly: GCA_030578255.1. Taxonomy (NCBI): domain Eukaryota; kingdom Metazoa; phylum Chordata; class Actinopteri; order Cypriniformes; family Leuciscidae; genus Tiaroga; species Tiaroga cobitis. The sequence goes on from CM060595.1 coordinate 970,800, forward strand.
ATTTTTCCCTACTTTTCCCCACAGCACGACTTTAACATAGTAGGATGCCCTGTTACTTTATCCGCTACAGTTAAAGACCTGGGTGTTACATTAGACTGCAACCTGTATTTTGAAAAGCATATTTCATATGTTACAAAAACAGCCTTTTTCCACCTTAGAAACATTGCTAAGCTACGTAATATGCTATCAGTCTATGATGCAGAAAAGTTAGTTCATGCATTCATGACCTCGAGACTAGATTACTGTAATGCTTTATTAGCTGGTTGTCCTGCATCTTCAATAAACAAGCTACAGTTAGTCCAAAATGCAGCCGCTAGAGTTCTTACTAGATCAAGAAAATATGATCATATAACACCGATTTTATCATCACTTCATTGGTTACCTATAAAGTTCCGTATTAATTACAAGGTATTGCTTTTGACTTATAAAGCTCTAAATGGTTTAGCTCCAGTTTATTTAACGGATCTTCTATCGCCGTACATCACTAAATTCGAGGCTTCTGGTCATTCCTAGGATATCCAGATCCACCAAAGGAGGCAGAGCATTTTCACATTTAGCTCCGAAGCTCTGGAATAGCCTTCCTGATATTGTTCGTTGCTCAGACTCGCTCTCCCAGTTTAAAACTAGACTGAAGACGCATCTATTTAGCCAGGCATTCATATAAATTTTTTATCTTACAGTTACTGTAAATTCGGCCTCTAGTTCATAAACGCCAGAGGAGAACTGGCCCCCGACTGAGCCTGGGTTCTCCCAAGGTGTGTTTTCCTCCATAGGGTCATCTGATGGTGTGCTAGGACACCTTTAGGTCACTGGATGGAGTTTTTCGGTTCCTTGCCACTGTTGCCTTTGGCTTGCTCAGTTGGGGATATTCAAATTAATTAACCAATCATACCATTGATCAGCTCTACCAAACTTGGATGTCTTTTTTTTCCAGTAATAAACACACATTAAGTTGTTTTGATTGATACTGTGAAGCAGCTTTGATACAATCTGTATTGTGAAAAGCGCTATATAAATATATTTGACTTGACTTGACTTGACTTACTTGGAAAAATTAAGTGAACTGAATCCAAAACTATTTTTTTTAGATCAAATCCCAGACCTAAAAATAATGTTTGTTTTTATGGTCGTCTTTGTTGTTAGTGACCAGCATTACAAATGATATTTCCATTTTTACATAAGCCAGATGCTTTTATCCAGAGCGACACACACAAGTAGATCCATAGAGAGTAAATCTTTTTTTTCTTCTTTTTTTCACACACAAGTAGGTCTTTGCCCGCGTGTGTGTGTGTGTGTGTGTGTGTGTGTGTGTGTGTGTGTGTGTGCGTGTGTGTGTGTGCGTGTGTGTGTGTGTGTGTGTGTGTGTGTGTGTGTGTGTGTGTGTGTGTGTGTGTGTGTGTGTGTGTGTGTGTGTGTGTGTGTGTGTGTGTGTGTGTGTGTGTGTGTGTGTGTGTGTGTGTGTGTGTGTGTGTGTGTGTGTGTGTGTGTGTGTGTGTGTGTGTGTGTGTGTGTGTGTGTGTGTGTGTGTGTGTGTGTGTGTGTGTGTGTGTGTGTGTGTGTGATGACGTGGCTCGGTGAGTGAATTCCACGCATTCCCCCGTGAGCTCCGGATCTACAGAAGAGAAGCAGATCTGATCCGCTCGATGAACAGTGAGTATCTGTGTATTCAACACGAGTGGATCCGACACGAACTTTAGACGCGAGTTCGTGTGTGTGTGTGTGTGTGTGTGTGTGTGTTTTGTATATGTACATTTCTGAAATGCATAAGTTAGACAGTTACTTCTGATAATAGATAACTTAACTGTAATGTGGACTCGTGCACTTTCTGTAAAACTGCTTTGAAACGATTTGCATTGTGAAAAGCGCTATACAAATATGTGATGTGTGTGTGTGTGTGTGTGTTTTGGGCAGGTCTGATCTCGTTATCGTGTGCGTTCGTGAATTCTTCATGATTCTTTGGTGTGATTTTAGTTTTCCTTGGCGAATCTTCACAGCGTGTACATTTTTATGACGCTTGATTTACCTTTTTTCTGGATGCAGTTTCTCTCTCTCTCCACTGAAAAAAAGTTTGATACGATTTTCACGCAGTAAATTTCACAAATAAGTACAAAGAAACGACAAGTATTTAGTAGTTTAAAGTAGAATGACTGAAACTCTTTCTTAAAACATAGGCTAGTAAGGCTACTAATCTCTACATCGATGAATGTTCATGTTCATAAACACTGTGATGATAGGCTATAACACACTGTTATTCAGAATAAAGG